>JAUZSX010196520.1:0-16211 GCA_034780655.1 Idiosepius hallami
GTCTGCATAATAAATATACAAATAATCAAGCCTTATCTCAAGGATAGTAAATTTAACAAATATAAAGATGAGGACTAGAGTCTCTCCTGATGACCCCATGATTTATATAGTTGATTATTTGAACTTTTAAGAGTTGAATTAGCTGAAGAAACATTAAACAGATTGGATAAGAGAAATTTTGAAAGGCTACTTTTTTGGTTTGAATTACTTTTACAGTAATTTCCTTCTGGTCAAAAGAAACACCAGTAATTTATTTCCATAAGAAATCTAAAAGAAACAACAATAAACAACAGCAAGCATGTCAACAGCCAAAACATTTCATTTTGTCAATTAATTTTTGATAATTATTTTGGTAAAAACACTTATGAGAATTGTTATGTTACTGAAATCAAGATTTTATACCTTTATTTTTGGTTTTGATTATATTATCCATCAACAATGCAAAGGAGAGATTAGCCAATCATTGTATTCTATAGCAGAATCAACCAATCACAAGTGCTGAAATATAAACCTTGTATTTGATAAATTGCCAAATTAATAAGATATTTGAATAATCCTTGACAAGATAGAAGTGTTTTTTCATTTAACCTTTGAACCCTGATGTGCTGATATATCAGCTTTGGCAACTTAAGGCAAAAGATGATACAATCTATATTTTGTCGATCGACTAATAAAAAGGGCTCTCATTGACTTAGCAAAATTATCAAATAGTCAGGGTCCAAAAGGTTTCAAAGAAATCTATTCTAAAAGTTGTTGTTCTCAATATTTTCAGCCTCCTTGACCATCCTCAGAGATTGACATTTTTTGTAGTTTTTCTTGGTGTTTGTTGTAAAAAAAAAATTGACATGTTTAAATAATGATATTCTGACTAGGTATCATAAACTTAAAACATATATGTATATTTATATGTACAATTAGTTAAGTGTAGAAACGGAGTCAACAACCTTTGGCAAATGTCAGTTTCTCGCCTGGGTGTTCATCAGGCTATAGCATATATATCTATGTGTGCGCATATACAGAAATCAAGCAAGCACACAAATTTGATAGAATTTAAAAATAAAAATGAAACAAGATTTAAATATTTGAAAAGCATTGAAAAAAAAAAAATAGAAAAAGAAATTAATTTTATTTTAGAAAAATGAGTGGACAAAAAAAAAAAAAATGATATTTATTTCTTTTTCCTTCTCGAAATAGCGCAATGACATAATTGCTGTCTTAAATAATGAGAAAATCTCTTCATGGCACCATAAAACCTGATTGAGATCCTCCAAGGATCAGAAAGAGAATTTTTCATATTGAATATCTTTTAAAGAATGAACAAGAAGGGAAATAAAAAAGCAACCACTTCCATCATTTTTTTTTTAAGAAGAAGAACCACAGAAATCCCACATCAAAACTCCTCATCAGCTGGTCTTCCCTTTAAACGGTGAAAGAAAGAGAAGTGAAAAAAAAAATAAAATAAAGTTAAAAAAAAAAAAAAGGTTTCCAATATGATTTCTTCCAATTTCTCAAACACTACTTTGATTTCTCAAGAGCTTTCAAATAACTAAGAATAAGTCATCACCCTTGGAGAACATATCCCACATATATCAAAAGAATCATCTCATCCTAGAAAAAACCTTAAACATAAAATAAAAATAATATTAGTTAAGCAGAGACACGGAGTCAACGGCCTTCAGTGACTGCCAGTTTCTCGCCTGCACAGTCATTAGACCAAAAGGAAGCCAGTTTGTTTACATTCGCTTTAAATAGGTTGGGGATGGACAGTAAAATAGATAGAAGGCCGTTGACTCTGTGTCTAAGCTTAACTAATCTACACGTTCTATCACTGATATTGAGCACTAACTATAAATTCAAGAAATCTTACTACACAGATTAATAAATATAATATATATAGATATAATAAATCTATTTTTAACACCATTAAAAAAAAAATGTTAAAGTTTTTTTTTCTTTTTCTGAAATACGAAATAAGGAGACACGTTCAACAATTAATCATTATTTAGATTAAATGTACTTTAAAAATATCAATTTTCTAAAAAAAAAAAAAAAAGATAAAATAAATAAATAAATTTAAAAAAATAAATATCCTTTTGATTTTTATGAAATTCTTTGAATAACCAAACAATTTCTTTGTCAATTGTGTGGCATATTAATCAAAACCAAATGTCTTTTACCAAAATCTAATGCTATTCAATAAAGTTGTTCTGGGAAGTTCTTCAGTTTGGGGAAGTCCATTTGGGATAGCAGATTACCACTGAGTGAAACCATAACATCTGAGTTCCAATCACAGCCATTCCATTATATTTGCACTAAAACCCTTGGAAAGGTATGAATCTCCAAATTCCCTTAAGCCAAGGATTGAATAGTGCAATAACTTATGTTTCCATGACATAACAAAAAAAAATAACTGAACATACTCAAAATCAAACAAGCAAAAAATGTTGATATGCTGTAAAACAAATCAGTCAATCTTCATTAAAAATCAAAAAACTTCAAACTTACAAGGATCCACACTTACAGAAGAGCAAAAATGATCTTTACACAAAAAAAAATGGAAAATTACTAAGAGTTAACCTGCAAGGTCTGTCATGCAATATTCAATTTAACCCATAGATGGAGGAAATGTTGGGATTCCTACCTTCTCCAAGGGTATTAATCCAAATGTCAACAAACAGAAAGAATTGTATTCAAACTTGCATACCATGTTTGACGTATACATATGCGCATGTAAACACTTGCCAAACAATGGATTGATGTATATGTACGTATTTTGGGCAGCCAAGTTGGTAAAAGCTAGAGATCAGGAATCGTGGTACACGAGTTCAAATCCCAGTCAAAGCCATTGCATTCATCTTAAAAATGGCCTTGTGCCAAACTTGATTGGTGCTGCTCATCAAGTATATATATATCATTCAATTAGTGTCATTGCATTCACCTTTAAAAAATGGCCTTGTGCCAAACTTATAATAAGCCATTTTACATGATGGAAAATTGTTAATTTTATTTGTTTCTTTCTTTCATGGCATATCAACCTTTTAGGTCAATTAATGCCAAGAACAATCATATTCTATCAACATTCTTTTTGTCCACACATACTTCTGTGAATAACACAACATGCACTATTTAATCTATAGCTCTCATATCTTTCTCAAGGGTATTAGTCTAAATATTAATATAAACAAAACAACTGGGATTCAAACTAGCATCATACGATTCCAAAGTCTAACCTCCTATCCACTGTCCTAAGTAGACTTGCCCTGAATCTGGAGGTTTAAGTCTGATACCTTAAGAAGTAAAGGTACCAAACAATAGGTCAAAATATACATTAACTTAAATAGTTGCAAATCCATCAAATAGTGACAGGTCAATTTGATAACAAACAAGGAAGAAGGTAGAGAAGAATATTGAGCATGATGGAGCCTCATGCCACAGATCAAGAGCAATACAACAGAGTCTGGCTTATGAAGGCAATGAAAGATGGGACAAACACCTGACTTGAATACGAAGAAAGCAATTTAGGCAAAAACTCAAAAGAATATTTACTGATGTTGGAGGCTCTGAAAATTCAAGGGCAATTTATCAATTATTCAGTGTCTTTTTGGACACACTGTACAATTCTTCAGAGATTAGATGGTTGATGTCTATGGCATATCAATTTCTTTACTTGGACAAGCACAAATCCAAGTTTGGCACAAGGCCAGTTTTACATGAGCATTATAAAATGGATATATCTACTTGGTTGTGCAACAATCCAAGTTAGGCACATGGCCAGTTTTATGTGCTCATTATAAGAGGAGGTATCTACTTGGTCGAGTAAAAAAACCACGTTAGGCACAAGGCCAGTTTTATGTGCTCATTATAAGAGGAGGTATCTACTTGGTCGAGTAAAAAAACCACATTAGGCACAAGGCCGGTTTTATGTGCTCATTATTAGGGCTGTGGCAATATGCAATTACCAAATTAGAGACCAGAATTATTTTGTTGGTGTTTTTGTTCATGCATTTATTATTGTTTTCTGTTAATTTAAAAAACAGTGCTCTATGTCACAAGTTAAACACTTGCCTTTAGAAGTGATTTTTTCAAGTGACGTTTAAAAATAAAAAAAAGCTTCTCTTTTGGAGACAATATTTTTTTTCATCAACCATTTTCTAAATAACATAAGTGATTGTAAAACGCCTTTTCAACCTTTGAAAAAAAAAATAAAAACAAGAAAAACCAAATTATTGAAACAAAATAATAGTTTTAAAAGCACTATATTTTTTTCAAAGTCTGTTTTAAAAAAATCTTTAAAACTTTTTTAAAATTTTGACAATTGAAGATTGTTTTTTAAATACCAAACACCAATATTTATTTACTTTCACTGACAAGCTTCTAACTAATGAGGGGGGAACTTTTTCAACTTTTATTTTTTTTCTTTAAAAAAAGTGAAAATTCAAATCAAGTAAACATTGTAAGGTTTGATAGAATAGAACATTTTCATGATATTAGTCTGAAATAACGTTTAATGGGTTTGGCTAGTAACTTTTCTAATTGGCTAGCAAATAAAAAAACATTTAAGGTCAACTAAAGGTAAATTTGTCTTTAGAGTCCTTTATTTTTACAGTATTCATTGAAAATGCCTCTGTTAAGAGATTATGGTATATTAAACTGAATAGATTTATCACATGTATTAAAATGATTAAAAAAACAAAACAATCTCTTCACATTATTTTCTCTGGAAACAAAAGATAATTCAACTCTTTTGATTAATACCATTTATAATTCCAGACATTTTACCAAATAAGAATCAACCATTTGTATATTTTTTTTGAATCCCACAAATATTATTAGAAACAATAAAAGAACGAGAACTGAGAAAAAAGAAAATAAAGAACTCACAGCCCAAAGATTCAAAAATACAAAACTGACAGAAAAGACAAGCTCAGATTTTCATGTAAATATTTTGATTAATTCCACCCCCTCCCACTCAATTCTAATAAAAAAAAAAAAATTGTGATCTTCCGAGCATCAAATAGAAACCGTTTTACAAAAAGACAGGAAAATCCTTGCAAAACGATCCATGTGGAATACAAGTCATTTTAAGTCGATCAAATAAAAAAATGGGTCAAAACATCACAAACGATTTTGAAAGGATTTTTGTTTTAAGCTTTATAAATCTAGGTTAGTGGGGGGTGAGTAGATGTAAATAAACAAATCTATAAGACAATTTATGTTGCACAATACCCAGATATGATATATATACATATATATATATATATATATATATAGAGAGAGAGAGAGAGGTGAGTAGCTGTAAACAAATCTATAAGACAATTTATGTTGCACAATACACAAAAGTTAGTAGCTGTAAACAAATAAACAAATCTAAAGGACAATTTACATTGCACAATTCCCAGCTGATATATTTATTAGTTAAGCGAAGATATGGAGACAACAGCCTTTGGTCAACCGCACAGGCAAGAAACTTGACAATCTCTGAAGGCTGTTAACTCCATGTCTACGCTTCATTAATATAAACGCCCTATCACTGATATTGATTACACTAACTATGAATATAAGCAATCTTAATCGACAGATTAATATACTACAAACTGGCACGGAAAGGATTTAAATTTAAGTATGATTTCCAACAAAATTTCATTCCACCATAACACCGTCAGTTTCTGTACACGTACTGCGCATTTAGAAACTTAAAAACCAATAAAAAATATATTAAAAAGCATTTCAACAATACAACTGTACAAATAAAAAAGTTTCATTTTCTAACAATATCACAACTTATCTTAAAAGAAAATGCTGGAAATGTCCTCTATTGGCATTGAGACATTATTTCCTACAGCACAGCAACTTTTTTGACACCCTGTGCATAGAGTGGATGTAGAGCATTGATAAAAGTTTGAATTCTGCAATTGTATTATACAAGTTCAAATCACGTATGTTCTAGATTGACACTTGTCCAACGATATTGTTGTAGCCGAATTGTGATTTTGCATACAGTGTAGTTAAATAGAAAAAGCAAAACATTACTAAGATTTAACAAATAAGTATATTAACAAATAAGTATATTAACAAAAAGATACAGAAAATGGTGGCACACGACCTGGAGCATAGCTGCCCCTGCTGCTCTGAAAACCCTCTCTCTCATTGGTTGGTGAGAGGGCCCACTTTTATATTGAGTGGAATAGTTCATTAGGAGGTGTGTTTCACCCACAACAGATATGAAAAGAACTAAATGATTCAATCTTAGCATTCATTTCATTTTAATATTCCTGTCATTGTGCAATACCTCAACAACGCCAGGTAAATACACTAGTTTTCAAATGGATTTTATTCAACTAAAATATTTTCTAAAAGAAGAGAAAAATACTGACAAGTCAATGCTCAGTTAGATGAAGAATTTTACACAGATCAAAAGAAAAAAAAAGAATTTAAATAAAAAAAAAATAAAAAAAAAAAAAATTCAATTGAAACTGAATTTTCAATGAAATATTATCTTAGCCATTGTTAAAGTCCATTGTAGTCAATTTTCATCATCTTTTCTTTTTCTTTCTAGATTCAAAGTGTGAAGTTCATTCAACAGTAAAATTCAACGAAACTAACAAAAAATCATTGATATTTATTGCTTTTTTTTTTCATTTTTAAAAAAGAAAGAAACTTCTTTTTGTAGACAGTAATTATTAAAGAGATGCATTTTTTAGTTTTGTCTTCTAAAAGATGAACATAACAAGCAAATTAATTGAAACAGATTAAATTAACATTTCTAAAGAAAGGTAAAACAAGTTTTATTTTACTTTTCAAAATATCTAAAAATTAATGAAGTTTTCTTTTTTGTGAATGACAGAAAATTTAGTAATAATTAAAAAAAAAAACAATTGCTTTCTTTGCTAGGTTTTATTTATTGAACTTTTATTATATTATACAGGGTGATCAAAAAGTCTCTGTGCACCGAAAAATATTTTCAGTAACATCCTTTTGTAAACACATGTTTTTTTTGTTTTTTTTTATATATTTATTAAAAATCAGGTGCATAGTTTTTTAGTAAAATCATTTTGTACACATTTTGTAATGCCTGTGCACCTTTCATTAAAATAAATAAACACCATGTTAGGGCTTGATATTAATATTTAAATCAGTGTCAATATTGCATTTGTTAAATAAACAGCATTTAAGTCCATAGGGCTTTCTTTCCTGAGGTTTAACAAGTAACACCAGCAGAATATTAAAAATACATTAACTGAAGCATTGTACGTAAATGGCCATAAAAATATGATCAATAATGAAAATATACTTATTTTAAAAACAGGGTATTTGTACAAGGGTCTGATTTCAGCTACACATATTGATATATACACAATTAGACTGTTTCTATTTCTATCTTTATACCCATATTGCAAACAAAAAAAAATTGTTAAAAAAAAAATTAATAAATCATCGCTACTTAATCAATGTCAAAATATTTTTTGAAAAAAAATTTTTTACATTAAAAAAATTAAGATAAAAAAAATCATAGTGAAAAAATGATTGATTGAAAAAAAAAAAAAAATGAAAAAAATGATAGGAAAAAAAAATTAAATAAATGAATGAAAAAATGAATGAAACTGCACTGAAAAAGATTGTCCACTTCTTGTGATAAAGAAAGTTCTGGCTGTTACTGTCTTTAAATTGAAAGCTTCCATGTGGCAGTAATTGCTTCCTCTGCTTCCAAACATTGCTGGTTTGCGCCACTGGATGTGGGCATTGGATGCTCAAAGGGTGCCTATCTAATGCACAACAGATACTGCACCAATAATAACTGCGTTAGCAAGTTGGGCACCAAGGTGGAATACTAAAGCCCCAACTAGTCATAGTCAAGTCTGACTGACTTCAGATTATTATTATTATTATTATTATTATTACTGGCTCAAATGCCCTGCTCTTGACTGAATAAAAATGACTAAAAAGATGAAGATATTTTTTTAAGTAAAATCAATTTATTTTATTGATGAAAGCAGATTAAGAAATCATTTTCAATTTCAGGTCAAATATTCCAAAACTGATTTGAGTTTTACACACACACATTCTACCCATTCATTTTGTTTTATAAAACAATAAATATCAGACTTTTACAAAATATCGAAGCGGTCGATGAGGCCCAGAGGATAGTCAATAGGACTTCGGACTGTAGGATACTGGTTCAAATCCAAGTTGTTCTGTCTACGTTGACATGTTGATTAATGCCTTTGGGACTATGTGTGCATAAAAACAACGTTTATCAAAAGTAATTGTTCTTGGCATTAAAATGACCTGAAGGGGTTAATATGCTGTTAAACAGAAATCAAACGAAACATTTAAAAAGTATCCTAGACAAAATAGAAATTGGAAATAGTTGGTCTAAACTATCATTTAAAAAATAAATAAAAATAAAATAATAATTATATATATATATATATTATCCAATATTATACTATTAAAACTCTAATCATCGCATTTGAACGGGTTCTAGATCCGGTTTTGAATTTATGGACATGTGCATGGCTAGATCAAGTAGGTGCAAATCGATCAAGTAGGTGCTAAATTTCAAGAAGAAAATATGAAATTTTTCTGTGAACACTGGTATTCTTAAATATTCACCCATATTAATACTGGCCAGGCTTGACGTTGCTTAACTTCAGTGATCTAACGGGAACCGTTGTCTCCAATGCAATTTGACTGTATAAATCATTGCAGCATTTTAGAAGTGGTGATTCTTGCTAAAAGAATTTTTTTTTTAAAACACTGAGAAGATATGAAGAACCGTTTTTGAATTAAAAATAAACGAGTAAATAAATAATGGAGAAGCGGTTTTGAAAAAAAGAAAAAATTGGCAAGTCCCCGGGCAAAGCCAAGCAATACTTCTAGTTGTATATAATATTTCTAACCCTGACCCTAGCTTTTTCTCTACAGAAGTTCCTTTCCTCCTAACTCTGATTTCACTTTAAAAACAAATTTCTATTGAGCATCGATTCTGTAAGGCTTAGAAAAGTCATTAAGCAAACAAATATTTTTTTCCTTTTTAAGTGGCTCTTTTTAAAAACCAGTTTGTATTCATCATTTTTGGTTTTGATTTAATTTCAGGCTAAAGACATGAAAGTCCATGGTTAAAGGATGAGAGTCATTTAATCACCCATCCCAATTCCTTAACACTTTATCCCACAAACAAATAAATAAATAAAAAATCATAAAAATACTTTCTGATTGTAGAATTACATTTATTTTAGTTGTTGATTTCCAAAGCAGAAATTGATTTTTTATTTGTTATTTTCTGGAACTTTCTTTCCTTCCTCTCCCCAGCAAAAAAAATTAAAAAAATTAAAAATATGAAATAATTCAAAGAGTACTTTCTATCCAACTTTGTTTGAACCAATAATAATTCTTCAAATCCTAAATTGATTCTAAAATCAGTTTTTGTTTCATTTTTAAGCACAAAATAAAAACAAAAAAAAAACAACCTAACAAAAACAAAACCTTTTTTTTTTAATTTTTCTTTTTTTTGCCTTGTAAATAAAAAAAAAACTGATGTAAGTCAATTTGTAGAATCTAAGAGCAAGGTTTTCAGTTTGATACTGGAATAATCAGAGACAAGAATTAAGAACTAGATTTAAGAAAGAAAATATATTGTTAGCCAATGAGCACTTCAATCTGGTTGGATTGGTATCATTAGTAGAGGGTGGAGGGTGAAATATTGCCACACCCATTTTTAGAAAGGAAGAAAGATTTGTTATTTGGCAATTAGGAGAATTCAAGATGAACTTCTAACAATGAAAAAAAAAAAATAATTGTAACAAAATTTGAATTTCTAACTTTAATGATAGGAGAGCGAATTGGAAGTGCTTTAAAAAATAATTCAAAAGATAAGTTTACATGGATGCACATTAGCAAGTCTATGTCTACATACACATATACAGGGTGTCCAAAAAGTTGCTATGCAGTAGAGAATAATGTCATCATGCCAGTGGTGGACATTTCCAGCATTTCCTTTTAAGATAAGCTGTGATACTGTGAATAAATAAAACCTTGTCAAAATATTAAATAATAAACATTGTTTATTAGTTTATTTAAATTTTTATCCCCCCCACTGAGTGCACAGTAACTTTTAGGACAGCCTGTGTGTGTGCGTGCATGCATGTGCACACTGTGTGTGTGTGTGTGTGTGTGTGTGTGTGTGTGTGTGTGTGTGCATACATGTAAATTATAACACTAAAAAGGTTTTGAATAATTCACCACAGAAAATATAAGTATTAAGAACAATATAAATTAAGATGGAAAAGAAAGACAGTGTTAATCAACAATAACCAGACTCGAAAATCATACAACATGGCAGACAGACAGGCAAGCAGGCAGACAGACAGACAAATTTTTTCTCATTCAAACAAGTTTCATTAAAAATAAACACAAATATCCAGTTAACTTTTTTTTTTCTAATTTTCTGATAAGTGTATTTAAATCAGATTTAAATAAGTTAAAAAAAAAAGATAAAACCTGTCCAAAAGGACCAGGGACCACAGGATATTCTTGAAATCATTTAAATCTGATATAAAGACAATCACCAGGAAATTGGAAAACCTTTTTTAGGTCATTTCATGCCGAGAACATTCATTTTTTAATAAACGTCATTTCTTGTCCACACATTTTTCTGAATAACACAATGTGCACTATTAACCCATAGCTGGAGGGAAAGTGGGGATTCACACCTTTCCCAAGGGCATTAATCCAAATATGAACATAAAGAGAAGTATTTGTATTTGAACAAGCATACAACAATTCCAAAGTCCGAGTGCCTCACCACCATCTCAAGTCAACCTCCTGCAATGAGTTTAGTAAATGAAATAAAATAATGACTGAATCAAAAGCCTTTTGGGTTGGTTAAGCAATTCTTGTATTTTTCAAAAATGCTAATTTAATTCTGAAATTGTTTTTTTTAACAAATCATCTCTCCATGTTGCATGACAAAGTTTCATCTCTGTGCAGGAAACTAAATGGATTCGTTTTGAATAAAAGTTGACTGAATTAAAAGACTAATTTATAGGCATTGAATTTTTGAAGCTGAAAGAAAATCTCTTTACAAAATAAAAACAGAATATTTTGAAACCCAAAACATTTTATGCTTTTTTATTTCACTTTTATTCAATTAAATCATTTTGTAACATTGGGTACCTAGGGAAATAAAATAACATTGGGTACCTAGGGAAATAAAATGACATTGGGTACCCAGGGAAATAAAATAACATTGGGTATCTAGGGAAATAAAATAACATTGGATACCTAGGGAAATAAAATAACATTGGGTACCTAGGGAAATAAAATAACATTGGGTACCTAGGGAAATAAAATAACATTGGGTACCTAGGGAAATAAAATAACGACACAGAAGAGTTATACAGGATGTCCAAAAAATTATGGGTGTAATTTTAATAAACTAATAAACAGTAAATTTTATCATAAAACATTTAGACTACAATTTTTACGAATATAAAAAATTTCATTAATTTACAGTATTACAACTTATCTGAAAGGAAATGCTGGAAATGTCCCCCATTGTCATTAAGAATTGATAGAATAAAAATAGAATAAAATAAAAAAGAGGAGTGGGGGTGCTACTAGTAAACCTACTGAACTTGATTGAGGGTGGGTGCTACTAGTAAACCTACTGAACTTGCTTCTTATGAAATCTGCAAGAGTTCACAGGAAAGGAAAAATAAAAGTTTTAATTTAGAATTCTTTTCAGTAGATTTTAGTAAAGAATATTTCCTTCTAGTATTATTTAGTAGAAGTTCTTTATCTTTCAACAACCAACATATTGTATCAGTCGCACTGTCTATTGCCAGCAGCTCAAGTCACAGAATATCAAGAAATATTGAACTTTCAAAATTCATTATACAAAATAAAAAATTAATAAAAATAAAAAAATTCAAAAAATAAAATGGGGGTAAAATGCTTTTTTTTTTTTTTTATTTATCATGTGTTTCTGATGAAGTAAGTAAATATGATGGTAGAGCAAGTATATGCATCAGAGAGAGATTATATGTGAGTATTATAGAGCAAGTATGTGTAGAGATGTTATGTGTGTATTATAGCAAATGCACAATGTGAGTGTGTGTGTTATGGAGTGTTTTTGTGTAAATTATAGAGTGATGTGTGCGTTACAAAGACAGAGAGAATCAGGGAGAAAGAGAACAAGAGTGGGTGGGTGGGTAGAGAGGGCAAGTGATTATGTAGAAGAGAAGAAGATTCACAAGTTTTAGAAAATATAAAAATATTTTTAAAAAAAAAGGCTTGTTAATTATAACCAGAAAAATATAATTATTTCAGAATTTTTTTGTTTTTTTTTGTTTTTTAAATGGTGGGTGGGGTTGTACTCCTCAACATCTTTTCTATTATTAAAAATGAATGAATACTAAAAAAAGACAGTTATTAAAACATATTAATAAAGAGTTAGAATTATACTAGTTGATCAGCATAAGGAGTGAGGATTGATGAACAGCCCAATAACAGGCTATTAAATCATAATCATCAACCATTACACCTAGTGGTGCGTTAGGCAGCAAATTTTTACCAGCCGTTTCCGAATCATACTTGTTTTTAAGAGAAAGACTCACTAGCCCTGTGCTCAAACCCCAACCTAGAAGATATTTTTTGGGCATTTGAAATCAGTGTTGCCCTTCACCTAGATGAACTACTCTCCCGAGTTAACAAGCTCCATCTGCCCAAGGCAGCTAAAGGTAGATGCAATGGTCTTGACTGGGATTTGAACTCACGTAATATGATTCCATAGTCAAAGCTTTTACCAATGCTCCACCTTGCCGCCCAGGCTACAATATACTGGGTTCAAAAAGATAAGAATCTAATCTTGAGTGCTAAAATTCAATAACAATGAGTATTAAATTAATTGCTAACTTTTGTCTTCATCTTGGCAGTTTGTCAGAAGATAGCGGTTTCAATTCGTCCCAAAGCCAGCCAGAGGTTTAATTGATCAAAAAACAAAAGGTTGGATAGACAACAACTAAAAAAGGTAGGGATTAATCAAGATATGATTACAAGACTCAGGCAATCCCAGGTTGTGGTTAATCACGTGAAGACGGCCTGAGATGAATTTGGCCAAACGTAATGAGGAAAACATCATAAATCAGATGAGGACAAAAGTCCGCCATAAATTCAATACTCAGATTATGAAGCCTTATCTCAAAAATAAAAATATAATTCAATAACAATGCTTCGAATAGTTGTAACAATATTGTTGATAAAATTAATAAGTCATATTAATAGATATGATCCTGATGATCCTGATGGTGAAACTCGGGTAGAGAATACTATTCAACATTTGTAAGTGTGTGTATCTGTGTAAATTTTAACAGTAAAAATGTTTTAAATAATGCACCATAGAAATAATAACCATTGAGAAAAAAATTAAGATAAAAAAAAATGTTAATCAACAATATCCAGACTTGAAAACCAAACAACATGACAGACAGACAGACAGGCAGGCAGGCAGACAGATTTTTTCATTCAAGCAAATTAGAATCAGCCAATCAGAGAGCAGAGTGAACCCAGAACAAAGATAATACAGTCTACAAAAGAACCAATTCAAACTGACTCCATGCCAGATTGCCACTACTGTTGACACTTGCTACTACTGCTGTGGACCACATCTATTCCATCTTGGATTTATTTAGCTATTGTTGGATAATTGACCATCTATTCCATTTCGGACCATTGATTCCATCTCTGATCTATTTACCTATATTATCAAACTTTGATTATGTTGCCCCATTTTTACCAAGACTAATGGCACCAGATTCTACCACAATTTTTTTTCCTGTTAATACAATCATATTGATCTATCACCCATTCTCAAAGCCTTTCAGTGACCCTATCAAGGGGCCACAACAGGATTATTTAATAAAAGTTGATTGTGTTAGATAGTCTACATACTCTCACAGTCTGCAGTAGCAATAGATTTAAATCACAAAATCATTGATTTGGAATTTATCGTCTTTTAGTTAAAAGTTAATAATAATAACTTTTGCTTCAATCCAAAAAAATAAATGAAAGTTGAGACTCTAATGCAATACGGCTATTTTATTGAATCTAGAGTTTTAATAAAATCGTCCTTCATTCATGGCTATAAAATGAATAGACAACATGGTTTGAGAAAGATTTAATATCGTATATTAGAATTAGTTTTATTTCTATACTGTTTTTCAAAATGAATCTACCTTATTACACCTTGTGCCAGAATTGTATCAGACACTGCTCTTCTAAATCTACTTAAAAACTGGGGTTTCATCTTAATTGCTATAAACAGTTCTCTTTATATTTTGATGGGGGATGAAGAGGGAAAACTTGGTTGAGTATTGGTCAGCTTTCTAGATCAGTTGGATTGGTATTGCTCTATATCCACACCCTCTGGTGCTAGTTATATATATATTATATATATATATATATTTATATTAAATAGATAGATAGAGAGAGAGAGAGAGACAGACAGACAGACAGACAGAGAGAGAGAGATGGTTAGAGAGAGAGAGAGAGAAAGAGATAAAGAAAATTAATTGAGAGACATAAAGAAAGAATCAAAGAAAGCAATCAAGAAAGAAAGAAAGAAAAACAATGAGAAATCAAAAAACAAAAGATTTGAGAAACTAAAAGATAAAATAAAAAAAAAAAAAGAATTTTAATAGAATTTAAAAATAATGAAAATATCTTTTATAAAAAACCAAAAACCCAAAAACAAGGCGACCCATAGAGACATGCCAGTTGCAATAGAGACATAACAGTTTTATACAAAAGAGAAACACAGAATAAAGATGCTGAGTTGTTGAAAGATATTCCAGAATTCAAAGACATTCAAAAAACAATAATGAAATGTTAAAAAAAAAAAACAAAACAAAAATGCCCTGACGAAACAAACAAACTGAAAAGCACCTCGGCATGATGGGATACATAGATAATGGTTAATTAAGTTCACGGAACCGCATGCAAAACTGGCACAATAAAAGAAAATAAGATTACTTGAAGCTAACTTATAAGACTGAATGACAGAAGAAGAAAAAAATACTTTGGTCGAAAAAGAATAATGAAAGAATTAAGTTGATTAAATGATATTAAAATAAAGACGGGGCTGCGACCGTGGAGCATTGGTAAAAGCTCGGGCTATGAAATCGTAATGACACGAGTTCAAATCCCAGATATTCACTTTAGCTGCCTCGGGCAGATGGGGCTCGTTAACTCGGGAGAGCATCTCATCTAGGAGAAAGGGTAACACCGAATATAAAAAGCCCTGGTAAGAGCATTGAAAAATGGCCTTGTGCCAAACTTGGGTCTGTGCTCACCAAGAAAATATGATATTAAAAGAAAGAGGAATAAAAAAGCTGCATTCATAACAGAGCAAACTGCAAAAGAAAAGTCTCAGATAAGAACTTTTATAGATTATTGAATGCAGGGCCGTGCTTAGGGCCCCTGCAGACCCCGCAATTGCAGGGAGGCCCACAAGCTCCCTAGGGGCCGCAAGGCTCCTTAGATTGACAGATTTTTTTCTAATGCAAAACATTACCAAAATAATTAATGGTAAAGATTAACTAAAAAAATCATTATTATTATTATTATGTTGAAATATACATCTATCAATCTATTTCTCAGTATATTTGTATATGTATGCATATATAGACTTTGATCGAAGTCTATACTATGTTGTGGGTCTGCAAGTTGCTTTTTTTTTTAGATCAAAGGGGCCGCAGGGCGCATTCTTCAATGGGGCCACCATGTGGCTAAGCACGACACTGCTTAATGGTATTTAAAATTATTAATAAGAATCTTTTTAGACATTTAATGCCAACAACAATTATGTAAGCTCTTAAAGACATTTGACTCAGCATTTTGAAGGCAGTGGATGGATGTCTGCAGTCATTTCATATCACTATGAAGCAAAGCCTCTACCTTCTAAGGCATCTGAGCACTCTTAGAGTGACTCTAGTAGAAAAGACTGAGCTGGCTACAAGTTGACTAATGTGTTAATGCTTAGGAAATAGGATGACATTAATTTGGTATGCGTTAGATCATGAATAGAAGAAGCCTTATTGTTTACGCAGCTGTCCTGATGAGCCATAAACAGCAAAAATAGGCAGCGACGGTGGAGCATTGGTAGAAGCTCGGGCTGTGAGATCGTGTTACGCGAGTTCAAATCCCAGTCAAAA
>JAUZSX010196740.1:0-16195 GCA_034780655.1 Idiosepius hallami
AGTTCAAATCCCAGTAAAAACCATTACTTTCACTTTAGCAGCCTCGGGCAGATGGGGCTCGTTAACTCGGGAGAGCCGCCCATCTAGGTGAAGGCAAACACCGAATACAAAAAGCCTTGGTAAGAGCATGTAAAAATGGCCTTGTGCCAAACTTGGGGGTGCTCACCAAGTAAATATAATATTAGAAAGGCTTTAGGGTCAATCCAGCCATGAAATGCTATTAAATGGGAATATATGAAAGGTTCATCTTTTAAAAAAAATTCCATGTTCTTAGTTTAGTGTATTTTGCAAGGGAAAACAATGGTTTGAAGGCATTTATTTCCTATGATTTTACATAAAATTGTGAGCCTTTTATTACTTTCTTTTTAATAGTATTTACGTTAATTTTGAATATTGAAAAAAAAATTTCATCAGATGGGGACCAATCTTGTGAAGGTTCTAGATCTCATCTTACTAGAATATTTAATATTTCGTTAAACTGTTTATTCATAAAGAAGAATTTGCTTAAAATTTTCCTTTCTAGTCTTATTACAGATTATAGTTGACTGCATTTACTTATTAAAGTTATGAGATTTATTGTTCTCTTCAAAATTGATTCTAACCTTAAATCAAATATATTCAATGTTAGGCCAGTGGGAAATTTGGGTTTATGTAAAGTTTTTTACAAAGTTATTTATTTGTCATTAATAATTTTATATACAAGATGCAATGAGTAATTTTTATCTAGAATTTTTATTTTAACCATACATTGATTTTCAAAATTGTATATTGGAAGTTATTTTGCAATTAAACAAGTAATTTTATGGTTGATAATACTGACATTAAATTCAGCATGTTGGTATAATACTCTGGTATGCTAAGTTTCAAATTTTATTTCCAGTGATCCTTGATTTTCATACAATTAAACCATGCCTACAAATGAGCACACTAAATCTGACCTAATACCACATAAAGTTTAGCACAAAAAAAGTGCTAGAGCAGTGCTTTTTAACCTTTTTATTAGATTGGAACCCCATGGAAACATTCCTGGCTAGAGGAACACCTGTGCAATAATTCAATTGTTTTAACAAAATAAGAAAAAAAACAAACACTTTTTTCAGAGTATTGTAAATGTTTGTTGTAAATGAATTTAAAGAAATTGAATAGATTAGATTTATTCTCATCAAAAACTCTATGGAGAAACTCTAGTTTCATGTTTCTGGTTGATAGCTTCAAATATAGTGCAGTATCTCTATATTGCTGTTGTTGAACAATTGTCTGACTTTGTGGCATCCTAATGTTACTTCCACATTTTATGGACTACTTGGCCTTATATTTTATAGGCTAGTTAAATACAAATGCATGGATATTTTTGAAGAAAAAAAAAGGTATGCCAAGATAAGCTTTAAATCATATTTCTGTTATTGCTTAAGCACTTTTCCTTCTTCATCGTTTTATGTAAATTTCCAATCTTATATTTTATCTCTTTGTCATTATTGACTGTGTGAAGGCCATATAAAAGATGTGTTGCACTTATTTATTTATTTAACTACAGTTGTCATGAAGACCTGAGCAGGGAAAAAGAAATGCATGAATCTAAAAGAATGTATGTCAAAATATATTTGTTTTGCTGTCTTTGCTGATGTTTTTCTTTCAATCTTGCGTTATGTACCTGACTGCTTTCATTGACTTAGAATACATTTTCTGCAATTTTGTAAATCATTCATAAAATAACTTGATAAAGCCATTTTTTCGACCTTTATTTCTTCAACATTGAAAATACTTTGGAGACATTCTCATGGCAGATGTAAAAGAATTAGAATTTATTTTGTAAAAGTCTTTTTCCTTTTTAAAAGTGCCATATTTTTTGCTATTTATTTTAGTATTCAGGATATACTGAATAATTCATAAAGATTTTGGCATGAAAACAAAAGATTTGACCTTTGCTGTCACTATTAAATTAATAATTTTGTGTCGAATTAGAATTTAACATGCAGAGTATTCAGATATGGAGCAGCTTTTTAATAGATTTTTAGCAGGATTTTTGGATATGGACATGCTTTTTAATTTATTTTCTCTAAAAAATTTAGCTGCCAAGGCATAAAAATTAAGATTTGACTATTGCTGTTTTTAACAAACTAAACAACAAATTTTTACGTCTAAACACTTGAACTTTGAGATACAGGTTATTTTGAAAGTATTTAATTGGTGTTGATCCAGAAAAATAACTACTAAGGGGTCAAAATTTCGAATTCCTGCACCAGGGCAATAATAAGAAAATATTATTTTAAAGCAAAGCCTGGAAAAATCATGAATTAAGTATAAAAATGCGAGCGTAAAAAGTAATATGGTTAAGATTAAGCTTAGAAAATTAAAGAAAAAAAACATGTTAAAACTGGAAAAGAAAAAGATAAAATATTGTTGTGAAAAATATAATAAACTTAAAATATTGCAGCATTAAGAACTTATATATAATGTTAAATTGAATTTAAAAAAATTCTTAATGCTGCAATATTTTAAGTTACAAATTTATTATTTTTTATTTTTACTAAAATATCTTTTTTTCCCAGTTTTAACAAGTTTTTTTAAAATTATCTATGTTTAATCTTTTCTATCTTTAATCTTAACTGTATTACTTTTCATGCTCACGTTTTTCTATTTAATAATTGTATGTTTGAAGCACTTACAGTACAAGCTGGAATAAAAGGAAAATAACATTTCTTTTTTTGTTTGTTCTTTTTAATAAGTTCTGAAAATCAAAATATTCTTAAATTGTTCTAATCACTATTCTTGGCTAAAATGGAACATATTTGCATTAACAAAAATAGCTTTTATAAAAACTTTGAAATCACTGACATTTTCAAATGTTATATTTTCATGATAATACTGATCTTAGTTGATGTACTGGAATCCATTACAGTTTACACAAGAGAATTAAGGATTTATTCAGAAAAGCTGATGGATTAATTTCTTCTTTCTAACAAAAATCTGCTTCTTGTGTCAGAATAATAAATAGCTTCTTTCATTTTGACGTAAAAAAAAATTATGAATATTGGAAGCAGATTAAATATTTCAATGATACCATTTTTTGTATCTACCCTTACCTAAATGTCCATCTAGGTCATAATGACAAAGTGATAAAGCAATTTTCCATTCCTTTATTATATCCATAAAAATTATATCTACATTTATTTATCTATGTTCTCAGTTTTAGGTAATGAAATTGTCGAGAAAAAAAAAACTGGGTCATAGTTACACTGGAATGGTAATTCTAATTTGATCATTAAAGTTCAAGTCATTAAAAAAGACATGAGTTTTGCAATCTATTTCTATTTTAATTTTTTAAAGAACTGCTATTATGACTCTTGTAGAAGAGATCATCATGAAGGTTTTGAGTATATATTATTTATCAATGAAGTGAAGAAATCGAATTGCTTTTGCTCTTGGTAAATAGTAAAATATGAATAGTGTTCACTTCATTTTTTTTCATGTCAAAATGTTGAAATAATTTTTTTGATTAATCTTGTCATATGCAACTTTTTAAATTTATTTAAGTTATTTTAAGATTCCCAAACAAGATGTACAAAATGTTTTCATTGTTAATGGAATTTCTTTTTGGTTTGATGGATGAGGAAAATAAATAAATCACTGCATGCACGAAATACCTCTATTTTCTTTAAGTTGAGAAGAATCCAATCCTTGAAGAGCTTATTCAACTACCATTTTAAGTGCACAGACTGATTTACATCACCAGTAATAAGGCTTGAAGTATTTTATTTTCCTTTTAGCCAGCCACTGCATTGGATTTTTTTTTTAAGCTTCAATTGTATTTCTTTGCATTTTTGTGCAAAATCTTACAATCCTTAAGTAGAGATGTTGCATTTGTTAAGGCTAGCCTTTGGGTTGTTCTTAAAATTCTGAAATAATTTTTTTGTTGTCATTTTCAATCTGTCTATTGAAGAACATTTTCTGACTCATTTTTTTTTTTTTAGTTATCTGATTTCTATGGCTAAGCCATTGCAGTGTCCAACATTTATATAAGAAATAATATTTAAATTATAATTACAGAATGTTAGATGATTTGCCTTTTACTCTATAGTATCTGCTGGGATACTTGGATGAATTAGCAATCTGTTTATTCTGATTTCAACTACATTTTTAAACTACATTGTATGGATTTATATTTTAATAAATTTATATTTGTCTATCTTTATGGGTTTATATTTTTATCATTCTGTTAAATAATATATATAAATTATATATAAATAATAAAATTATTAGATAATATTAATAAATACAACTATGAGGTGCTTTTAATAAGTTTCCAGAATTTTTTGGTGAGCACTTTTATTGATAGTAAACACATGGAACTCTGGTCTCCTTTGAAGTAATCTCATATGGCTGCAATGCATTTGTACTGTTCCAACAACTTCTGAAAGGCCTAGTGTGTGAAGATGTTAATCACTATCATCTCCTCAATTGTCTGATAACGAGTTTAAGGAATAACAAAAAGTCACAGGGAGCAAGGTTTGGACGATGGGAAGAGTAAGAAACTGCCATGATGCCAATTTTGGTCAAATAGTCTGTGATCAGGATGGAATTCTCTTAGTACACAATGGGGCGGAGGACAACTTCGCTCAAATCTTCCACATATTCAGTTCCTTACAAATAATTGTGTGTACAGTTCTAATTGTTCAATGATTGTCCTCATTCAGGAATTTTTTATTTACCTAATCAACTCGGGTGTTCTGACTCCCTTACTCTTCCCACACCTCTCATCACCCCTCATAGACTCCCTGCCTTCTTTTAATCTCTTGTGCCACTCAAAAATTGTTGCTTGATTCATTCAAAATAGTTCAAAAGCAATCTGAAGCATCCATACACTTTTGTGGGATTTTTAAAGATTTATTGCATATTGTTCTTCTAAAGTATCTTCATGTACTGATTGCATTTTTGTAACAATCTAGCTTCAGTAGGGTGTGTTCCAATCCTTGCTGTAGTTGTTCATTAGAATTTGAAATCACAAAAATTTGTCAAACATCTCATAAGATGTAAAGCAATAACATACTGAATTTTCAAGAGTCTACAACAATTTTAACTGCCTGTACAAAACAAGCCTGGAAATTTATTGAAGACACCTCGTATATTCCAATTACAAATACTGAATCCTTTTTTACTGGCAACTATTTATAATTCTACAGTTACATACAATAACCAATACCCATGTTTTACCTACATCAACTGATGAACATAAAAATTATAAAGTGTTCAACCATTTTTTTATGGAACAAAAATGATATTAGTTTAAAATTATTAAAAATTAAAGAAAAGAAAACAAATTCAAATTGTGAATATCTTTTTTTTGTGTGTATTTGTTATAGGGCAAAAAAGAATACTAATAATTTAGTTTAGTGTTGGCATCAAAATCACAAAATATGATAATTGAGTTATTTCCTTCAAAGAACTCAAAATTAGATTGAATCAAAATACTTTAAATATGGAAGATGCCAATTCTGGCACCTAATTGGCTCATTTCTATTATATAAATTTAAACAAACATAATATCTTAAAATTACCGAAAATATCACAATAAAAGTGAATAAAAAAAAAAAGAAAGATATCTGTGTACATATATATTAAATTCAAACGTTATAATAAATCAAGGACGGTGAGGAGAATAACTAAATATTTTTTAAAGAGTTGAGCCCTTTAATAAAATATCTCATTTTATAAACAATTGAAAAACAGTTGATGGTATCTTTATTTTTATCATTTTTTCACTAATTAGGTTATATATGAAGACATTAAAAAACTCCATAATTAACTTTCTGAATGAATTTATTATGCAACAACAAAACTACATGTAAAGTTTAAAAAGAACCTTAAGGACAGTCATACCAACAAACAAATTTTCATTTAAATAAATGGCGAAAGATTAGTGAATACTAAATGAAGTTAATTTTTTTTGCTGCAAACATCTCTCTCTTTGAACAGTATATATCTTATATACTGAAAAAGATTTGTATCTTATAAAAATCACTCTTACATAAAACAATACATTTCAAGTTATGATCAATAACATCTCCATCCCCTTTTTTGTCTTATGTTTTCTTTTGAAATTAATCGGATTTACATTTAATCCAGTGAAGTAAGTGAGGATGACAATACATAATAAAGATAATCTAACAAATGTAAATAAATTCTCAGGCATCAGTAAGTTTAAAGAGACTGATGAAGCTTTTATTTTTATTTTCTAGTTTTCTGTCTGTATTAATATTTATTTTGTGTCTGTGTGTCAAATGAAGATAATGGCTGGTTGCTTGATCTTTTTCATATGAAAATGTCACCTTTTCAGTAAAATTCATTAGATCTCCTTGCTGACAACCTTTTTTATTATTTAATGCAAAAAGCCTGAAGCACTCCTTTTCATGACCCTAAAACATTTGTTTCTAAAAGAATTGACATTTTTTTCATTTAATTTTTTTTCTTTTTTTTTTTAAATTTTTTTTACTGAGTTGACATTTTCAAATTTATACTTGTATTTAAAGGGAATATGAAATTGTATTTAAAATGGAATATGAACCCTACCATAAAATTTCCTATATGTTTTACAGATAATCAATTATTACTAGGGCTATGAAAATATGATTTTATTAAAGAATACGCTTTTCACATCTTTAGTTATTAGGGCTGTGACAAGGATATTTTTAAATTAAAGCATTCTGTCACAGCCCTACCAATAACTACAGAATTTAAAGAAATGGTAAAATCACAAAATAGTCAAGTAACGTCAATATTCTTTAATAAAAGCATGTTGCCATGGCCCTAACTATTCCATGCTTTGATTCATTATGGAAACATTTGATGTCCAGATTTAAATTTATTTATTCCCTCTTATTTTTTTTTCTTTCTTTTTTTCATACATGATGGATTTTGAGGAAATAAACCTATTTTTAATTTTAGCTTTTGTGAATTCATTTTATGTGTAAAACTTCTTGAAGCAAATAAAGATATTCACATGAAAAGAATTGTCAAAGAGTTTTTGAAGTTAGCAACTTTTATTGAATTTACAAGTATTAAAAATTAGATTATTTTCTTTCATAAGTTTCTTTTATTCACTATTGAAATGATGCAAGTTTTGATGCATATGTGACTTGATACCTTCAGGGAAATTGACTTTATTGCTGCTTATTAGATAGGAATTCCGGTTAATGTGTGCATTTGCTGAGGGCTTTTTCAATCTTTATTGAACATTATTTTTTCTGTTGTAATTATAGTGGAGTCTGCCTTCTGGATATAATTAATAAGAATATTATTATGCATATCACTATCATATATGCACATTGACATTAGTGTACTTTTATAAAAAAAAACTTATTCAAGTGATTATACTTATTAACACCTGCACATAATAATGAACACTAATTACATTTATATATTACAAAAAGAAATATAGGGGAAGTTGAATCCAAGTTGTTCCATCTACGCTTACATGTTGACTAATACTAAAAGGTATGAATCCCCATCTTCCCTCCAGCTATGGATTAAATAGTAAAACTTGTGTTATTAAAAAAACAATGTCAATAAAAATAACGTTTATTATCAGTAATTTTTCTCGGCATTAAAATGACCTAAAAAAGTTGTTATGCTGTTAAACACCAAAAAAACAAACAAAATATATAACTTTAAACAGCTTAAACAAACCAAAAGAAATAATCATGCAGAGCTGATTAGAAACTATTTTTTTTAGTGCTCTTTTCAATTATAAAATATGATGAACAGAATATGTAAAAACTTTTATCATATACTATTTTTTTTACACATGCCTTCTGTTGTGATTTGAAATGACTTGCATTTATTTGCTACTGATATATCTTTTTTAATTCATTCCTGAATAACTCCCTTTACAAAAGTAAGAGACATTTACTTAATTCAGATTTATATTGGTTAGCATAAATGAGTTAAACAAATATGATCCTTACTGGATTAAGGATTTGAAAAATTATATAATTTGTTAATGTTAGGAAAATTAATAACAAAAAAATGAATTTGACTAGAGAAAATAAAAAGAAAAAAATCATTTTAATTAAATTTTAATTTACAAATCTTTTATAAAATATTCAAGTTAATTGGCATCTTTAAAAAAATTATTCATGAAAAATGTTTCTTTCTCTTCATTTATTCATTAATTACTGCTGACAACCAAGACATTTTTGCCGTGTTAGGTAGCTTTTAACACTTGTTAGAAACTCATTATCTTCAGGAATTAAAACTGCTTGTTTGATATTTTTTGTCTTAACCAACTGAAATCAAGTATTTCTATAGCCAAATGAATTTATTATCATATTTTCTCTTTTTGTCTTTGGCAAATAATTGCGCCTGACAATCACCAAAATGTTATCGTGTTAATTGGCCTTTAACTGTTTTTTGTTGTGACTGCTAAATTCTAAGAAGGCAAACTGAATTGTTTCCATAAAAAGTTATCATTTCTAAGTGTACATAAATCTATGAATAATTTCTTCTATTGAAGGAAAAAACTAACATTTTCTTTATTAAAAAGATTAAAAAGATAGAAAGTAAGATTTTTTTTTTTTGAGACAAAAGGTTTTTTCATTTATTTTTTCACTCTTGCAACTTTAGGATTGAAGGTGGGACTAAAACCTTCAACTTCAGTTAAAGCTCACTTACCTAACACCTTTATCCCATAGGTCCAGCGAACAATGATGAGTGAATTTTTGGTGCTTATAAACTTAGTTTTATTCAAATCTGTTGTATTACTCTTTATACTATTATTTAAATTGTTATTATTCATATACACTTTTTACTAACTATTTTATTTTAATGACATTCTGACCTAGCTTCTTTTATTATCGGTTCCTATATAGTATTCACAGTCATGTTTGGCCTGCTCAAAAGTTTATTGTATCCCAACATTGGCACCAAGTCTTTAAATTGTATATATATCCAGTATTCTTCTTTGTCCAGTAACTTGATTTTGTCCCACAGGGGCAGATGGTTTCCTTTCTCTTACCAGATGTGTTCAGCCATTTTTTACTTTTCAATCTCACCTCGCACTATTGTCTTACGATGTTCCTCTAGTCTTACTTTAAGCAACTGGCATGTATCCCCTTTATACTCCTTTGCACAACTATATGGTATTGAGTAGATACAATTCTTGAACATCTTTTAGTCTGTTGGTGGCTTGACTCTGATGAGGTATCTTTGTCTTGGGGAAATACTCCTTATGTTGTTAGGTTGAGGACAACAATTTGAAAAATAGTTTTACAAACTATCAAGCCTTATCCCAAGAATTTCAAAAAACAAACATTTTTATAATATTCTAAGATTCTAATAGATCAATCCTTTTTATTGTTTTGCCTTGAGAGATGATCTGATTTATATATTGTTAAATAGAAATATTAGAATTTAAATTTTTTTTAATATAATTTTTTTAGGAATGGTGTCAATGTGGAAGGTGCTACTCATAGACAAGTAGTGGACCTTATAAAATCTGGTGGAGATAATCTGACTCTAACAGGTAAGCATATATTTTAATGGTTAATATTCATGTTTTTCATTCAATTGCTTTTACATATAATTCAAAATTTTTCATCTTTTTATAAGATTCCGACATTTTAGCTTTTATTGATGTTAAGTTTCATATTAACTCTTATTGCTAGTCACAGCTTTGTAATTTCTTGTTCTTTCGTCTTTAATCGTTTCTTGGATATTTATGTAAATGACAGTTCAAGCATTGTGTATTATAGCTTGATTGTTTAGAATTAAAAAACAAAATCAATTGTATTTAGCTCATTTAGTTTAGTACAGTTCATTCAAAAAGTTACTTTGCATCTATAATTTCAAACTGGACTAAACTTTACTATAACTTGATTCTCAATTACAATTATAAAGATCAAGGTGCCAGCATAATTTGTTTATAAATAGATTTCATTGTTTAATTTCTTAGAAATTTGCATTTGAAAAAAATAAATTTTCCATGGTGGAACAGATAGATGTGTTGAGTCTGTACAGTTCCAGATGAGCATTGTGTGAAGATAGCAGTTTTAATTCCTACTCAAGCAGGCCAAAGGTTTAGTTGGTCAAAATTGGGTGAGACAGACAACTATGGAAGATAGTGGTTGCTCGGTATAAAGGTACAAGACTCAGAGTTCCTATCTGGTGTCCCGGCTAATCACCTGATGGACGAAGGCCAGAGGATAAATTGGCTCAAAACGTAGTGAAACAACAACTATGGAAGATGAAGACAACAGTCCACAAAAGAAATTAATAGACTCAATAAATTTCACTGTTAATTTTTTTTTTAATTCATCAGACATTTAAAGGAGTATCATGATTCTTTGATTGCACTGTATTATTGATATTTTTATGTTGTTGCATTTAAAGCGTAATGATGATTGTTAAGTTAGAGGTTTATTGCATGTTAGAAGCAATTTATTTTTAATTCCAAAACTTCATTTTTTTTTTATTTAACTCTCTTAACTTAACATTTACACATACCTATCCTGTAGGTATTTTAAATTCTGACTCTGTTTTAGAATCCTAATTGGATTAGGATTTATCTTAATGCATACATCTCTCAGGAGAATGGAATCAGATTCATTTTAAGAAATAATCTCCCTTGTTAATAGCCACAATTTGTGCTCAATCTTATCTGTACTTTAAATAAATCTCTACTATGAAATATTTGTTTAAAAACAGTATGGTTTGTAGCATTTTTATTTAAAAAGCTACATTATAATCAATAACTTTTAGTACTTATAACTTTATAAGCAAATTTGAATGAGAAAAAATTAATCATCACAAGTGAATGCACTTAAAAAGAAGCTTTGCTATTCAAATATATTATATTTACTTGGTGAGCACCAACCCAAGTTTGGCACAAGGCCATTTTTACGTTCTCTTACCCGGGCTTTTTACATTCGGTGTTACCCTTCATCTAGGTGAGCTGCTCTCCCGAGTTACCGAGCACCATCTGTCCGAGGATGCTAAAGTGAAAGTAATGGTTTTGACTGGGATTTGAACTCGCGTAATACGAATCCAGAGCCCGAGCTTTTAACAATGCTCCACCGTCGCTGCCCAATCTTGCACAACTAGGTATATATCAGATAGAAATTCGCAATCAGGCACGCTTGATGGAACACCAAGTAGGGATTGAAAATATTAGAATACCTAAAAATGCAAAATTAGTTGCTAGAGACTACTGGATATTACAAACACGCAGACACACACACATACACATGCATTTTCCGTTGTATGGATATATAGATTATTCTTTATATTTATTTGTAAAGATACAAATTTGGCAAAAGGCCAATTGGGGAGGAGGAGTTGCTATTTGGGCTGGTTGTACATCTATCACTTAAAATTAACTAAACTCTTTCGTGACCCATTCGTGTCTTATAACGATATAAAATACTACTCAATTGACTGGTCCTACTTAAAAAATCCCCAGCGTAAACAATATTTACATATGATGATGATGATAGGGAGTGGGACAAAAAAAAAACAGAAAATTTGAAAAATTAAACAAATTAAAATTATAGTTGGATTAGTAAGACCCCCTTTCCTTCGCTATTGAAGAAGATAGCTTACTGTTTTCCAGGTATTACACCGAAAACAAGTAGGGCGTACCATGTAGGTATCTGTATCTGTATCTGTTTCGGCTATCACCGCGGAGCGGTTGAGCCGGCTCTACCCATTGAGTTCTCCGCATCTCGAACTAAGGCCGCCCACGTCCGGCGATCCAATGTACCATGTAGGTGAGGCGTGGGAGAGCTAGCTTATTAATGATGCAAACATAATATTGGAGGAAGTGGATGGGGCACTTCATTATGGAGTGAAAATGTGTTTTTGACAACTAGGACATTTCTATTTGAGTGGCTGGGGGTGCAATAGATAGATTATTAATAGATAATTATCAATATAATTATCAATAGATAGATTATTCTTGTTCAAATCCAAATGACAAAATTACGTGAATTTCAGGTTACTTGGACAATTGAGGGGAAGAGTAAAAATAATTTCAATATGATCACGAATGCACATCTCAAATTTAGAAACGCAAAAGAATGATATATTAACATGAATTCAATGAGTTCCAACTAGTTTTTTCTCGAAATCATTGTTTTCTCTTTCTATGTGAAAACATAAATATATTTTTTCTAAATTTTTATACCTCTCTCTCTGTCAGTATGTATCTCAGTTTTTTGTGAAGACTATATAAAGTAGTGCTTGAATATCGTAATTATAATATGCAACAGGGCCATGCTTTGGGCCTCCTTAGACCCCGCAAGCTCCCTAGGGGCCGCCAAGCTCCTAAGATTCACAAATCTTTTGTAATGCAAAATATTACCAAAATAATTGTTAGGATTAACTCGAAAATCATTATCACACTTAAATCTATCAATCAATTTTTTCTGTCTATATCTCTTTCTTTATATATTTGTATATGTATGTATATATAGTCAAAGGCTCCAGTATGTTGAGGGAGGGCAGGTTGCCTTTTTTAGGCGAGTCGCAATCTGCGTCGGGACCGCTAAGTGTCAAAGCACGGCACTGATACGCATTATAGCCTTAGGTAGTTTTTTAAAGTTTAGTTTCGGATAAATACCATTGGAAGCAATATAAAATTCGTTAATCTCTTGCAACCAATATTTCAATTAAAGTGTTTTAACAACCCGTTAACGAATTAGATGTACCATTGCCCGGTTATCTTCGGTCTGGACATTTTTGGCAGAGAATAGAATTTGGAAGGGCTATTTACATTTTCAAAATGTTTTTATTTGGACCTTCCAAATTCTCTGAGAGTCTGTTTTTTGGCCGGGGTGTTGCTCAAACAAAAGATGTTCTCTAAAACGAAGACATAAGCGTGGGGTTTCCGAAGCTTTATTTTAATATGTAATCGGCACGAGCTATCGCACACATCTGCCTACTAACTGTTCTACTTATCATTTTATTCGACACCAGGAAATTGACGTCATTTACCGAAAGCTGCTTCGGGAAAACAGTGGGTGGACAATTTTATTTGACCAGTAGGCTCAATTATATTGTTACAGAGAGATGTGTACAAAAAATAAATTGCTCTCGGCATTAAACCACCAAAAAGTAGTTAGTTGATACACCACAAGAATTCTAAATTAAACGAAATTGCTCTGTTAGTCTTTTCTTCCTATCTCGTTATTTATTTCTCTTTGCGTCTTTCTCTACTTCTATGAGTTGAATCAGTTCTTTCCTAAATACTTGCCATTGTTAAGAGCTTAGAGTATAAAGATAAAAATGAAAGTCAGGTCTAATAATAGTAAATTACAAAATACCTAGATATGTCCTTTTTATTTTCGTTTTGGTTTTTGGAATTTTTTTGTTCTGTAAAAATCATACGTGGTACCGAAATCGTTGTGTCTTTCTCTGTATAAGTCATTGTGACGTACAAAAACAGAGTTGGTTCTGTTTCAATTTGAAAAAAAAAAGATAAAGAGAAAAAAGAAATAAAAACAACCAGAAAACAGAAGGTAAAAAAAAAATGATTTGATCTTGAGTAAAAAAAGTAAAGAAAAAAAGAAGCTGAAATTTAAGAAAAAATAGAAGAAAAAAAAAGATGAAGTTAAAACTAAATCCAGAAAAAAAAGAAAAACAATAAAACTAAGCTAAAAATATCTTTACTGACTTTCTTTCTTCTATCTGCTTTGGTTGGATTAGCGACCTTAAAAGAAAATAATGATTCTTGAAAAATAGATTCAACAAAATAAATCCTTGATCCGCGTCCATGAAGAAATATTGGAAAATAACATCAAATCTGTTTTGCTTTTTTCCAACGAACTTCTAAGATATCTTGTTTCGTGAACAGAGAATATAATTAAATTGAAATTAAGAAAAAATATTGGACAGTGCTCCGAAGGAGTAGGAGGGTTTGCTGTGAAAGAGATTTTTTTTGTCTCTAGGTAGTTTTTTTTAGGTTAGTTTAATAATTTAGTTGACAGTTTTTGTTTTGGTTGTTTTTAGTTGGTTGGTTGGTTGTTCAATTGCTTGGTTATTTGGTTGGTTGTTTAGTTTTTTAGTTGGTTAATTGTCTACTACCCTAGTTATTTAACCCTTTGAACCCTAACTTATCAAAATTACCAAGTAGTCACTCAGAGCCGTTATATTAGATCAACATTTTAGAGTCAAAGTTTTGGTGGGTCTTTTTTTGCCTTATCTTTTCAGGGCCGATATATCGGTTATAAGGGTTAATTGATGTATTGTTCGGTTGGTTGTTTTTGCGTTTATTTAGCTGGTTGGTTGGTTGATTGAATGGTTGGTGGGTAGACCAGAAAATAATTAGGTTGTTTGTCTGGTTAAATATTTGTTGGTTAATTGTTTGATTAGGTTATTGCACGAGTTACTGGTAGGTTAGTTGTTTGGGTTGTGTTTTTTTTCTTGGTTAATTAATTGGTTGGTTCCTTGGTTTGATAGTTGTTGATTAAATTTTGTTTGGACTATTGGTCAAGTGTTCAATGTTTAGTCGGATGCATAGTCAGTGTTGCTTAGTTCGTTGAAATATTGTTTTGCAGTTTTTAGACTGTTTGTTTATTTTTGTTTTTTTGTTTGTTTGTTTTCTACTGTTGATTTATATTTTTTAATTATTTTCAATTGTTTAGTTGTCTAATTAATTATTTGGTTTGATTGTTTAGTTGAACGATCGTTTTTTTTTGTTTTTTTTTTGTTTTTTATTGCTTATTTGGTTTTCTTCATTTTTTACTTTGTTCTTAGGAAAAGCCAAGGATGGATGTGGACCAAAAAAGAGTGATTTCGTGAACATAGGGTTTAAGGGTGTTTTCCGAAGATGGTAACCCAGTGATTCTCTGTTGTTGTGACTGAAAAATACACTTGACATGGAAAACGGTTTTGTTCAAATGTCTATTAACTACCGTTGTGGTACATCTCTATCTATCTACCTAGCTACCTACCTACTTACATAACTACTAACCCACCTACCAACCTACCTACTTTCCTCAGTATATTTCTATCTATTGATCTATCGATCCATTTATCTATGTTTCTATTTACCTCACAATTTATTTGGCTGTTTGACTATGTATATTTTTTTAAAGTGACTTTTAAAAAGCTTGACATTTCATTAAATACTATTTGATTATGAAAATTAATTTGCACTCGTGTAATTCAAAATTCTAATCCCACTCAGCTATATATGACCTTTATTTGTTCATTTTGCTTTTGGTAACTGTTATAAGAAAGATTAAACGAAACAATCACAGTACATTTCTATACGGTTCCTAGCGGCCATAAAATAAGAAAGTGATTGAATATCTATTCTCTAAATTTTCAGTTTCTTTAATTGAATTATACTTTTATAGATTATTAATCCTTATAAAAGATGTTTTTTGTGCTTTGCCATTCTTATAAACTTCTATCATTATTACGGTTACCGAAACTTCTAATCGCATCGTTATTCTTCCATTCACAATCGTTCATCCAATGTACACTACATCGAAAGAAACACGGGTTGCATTAGTTATGAAGATATACTCACAGATTATTCCAAAGAATATTATAAAACAGTATATTCAGCCATTCTAAATAGGAATATTCTAAAAGATGTCACTACGTGCAGTCTCTGGCAAAAGCATAGCGGAGTCTGGTAGAATTCTTGTCACACTGACTCCAGCCACTTTTTAAATAGGTGTGCAGGTACTAAGTAATTACTGTAAAAACTAATAATAATAATGATAATAATAATAATAATAATAATAACAATAATAATAACAATAACAATAATAATAATAATGCACTTATAAGGTCAGCAGAGTTAATAAGAAAAGTGCGGAAAAATAGAGAGGGAAACGAAGGAGAAGAAATACACACACACAAACAAACACACATACATGAATAAACACACACACAAACAAACAGACAGAACCACACACAAAACACACACACACAAACACGCACACACGCACACACATGTATATATATGTATATACATTTGCATTGGCAAAAGCTCGGGCTCTGGAATCGTATTATGCCAGTCAATTTACGCGAGTCAAAACTATTGTATTCACTTTAGCTGCCTCGGGCAAATGGGGCTCGTTAACTCGGGAGAGCAGCTCATCTAGTTGAAGGGTAACACCGAATATAAAAAACCTGCGTAAGAGCACGTAAAAATGGCATTATGCCAAATTTGGGTTGGTGCTCACCAAGT
>JAUZSX010196850.1:0-16192 GCA_034780655.1 Idiosepius hallami
GAATTTAGCACTCGTAATGACTGCGAGCCTTGGGGGTATGTCGCACCCGTTGTTCTTGCTCTCGTGTTTGCCGCTCTCGTGAGGCGTGCGACACATCTACTTAATTTAGTATTATATCTTTATTGTATAATAATTAAAGAATAAAACAGAAGGAATTCATAATTTTTTTTTCTTTTAGAAATTACCACGACTGCTGCACCAACAACAACGGTAACAACACCAAAAAGAACAACAGAAAGTACCATACTGACAACCATTAAGCAACAACCAGCAGTTACAACGGCCCTGACTGAGGACATAAGTCCAATCACGCAAACACCTGACCTAACACCCACAGAAACAAGTAAGCCTTCTCAAACTAGCAATGCCAAAACTGAGCAAACAGCAACTGCACTAGAAACTAAACCTACACCATCAATTACAGTTGCACCTGGCTCACGGACATCACAAGCCACTGGTAAACAGACACAAATAGATCCCAAGAAAAATGTTACTAAAACATCGACTCAATCGACCTTGTCTACTACCACCTTGGTTCCTTCAAGCAAAACAGAATCTGATCAAAGAAATACCACTAGACATAGCACTCCCACAACTCCAGCACCAAAAAAACCCTCAGATGCAACCGAGGGGAAAACTAAAACAGCAAGTACCACAAGCACCCCCACAACTACTGCACCAAAAATACCCTCGAATTCAACTGAGGAGAAAACTAAAACCAAAAGTACCACAAGCAGTTCTGTTTCAACAACAACAGCACAACCATCAATGAATGTAACTGCACTAAATACCACAGTAGCATCAGTAACATCCATAAGCAGTTATACCACAACGAGTCCATTTATCACAACTCAGATATATAGAAATGATACAGGTAAGTAACCTAACCTACTGCCAAAATCAAACTTTTGCTGCTCCCATATGCATGTTTTGCACCAAACAATCCTAACACGAGATATACTTAACCTGCAGTAACAATGTTTTCATAACCAAGCCATTGGTATTCCTAGATAATAGAATCTTAGTTTTTCGGAATTCTTGGGATAAAACTTGTTAATATATGTACATATATTTTTAACTACAGGGCAGCAAGGTGGAGCATTGGTAAAAGCTAGGCCTATGGAATCATATTACCCAAGTTCAAATTTTAGTCAAGACCATTGTATCTACCTTTAGCTGCCTCGGGCAGATGGGGCTCGTTAATTCAGGAGAGTATCTCATCTCGGTGAAGGGCAACACTGATTTCAAAAACCTGAAAAAGGTCCTCCAGTTTCCGGGTTGAGTATAGGGCTAGCGACTCTTTCTCGTAAAAACAAGTATACTACAGAAACAGCAAAGAAACAAATTTGCTGCCCAACACACCACTGGGGTGTAATGGTTGATGAATTATATTGAGAATCCTTAACGTGTGTGTGTGCTTGTGTATATCAGCTTAACAACCTCTGCAGGTTTAGCCGGCTCAATCACTAAACACACATGATTTTCATGGAAAATTAAACTCTCCAGCAGTATGTATAGATGCCTCTCTAACCAAAGACTATCCGGTGGTTTCACCAGGCTCCAGACACTAACCTTAATATTTTCCACCCCGGTGCAAGATACGGGATCTGGTATTCTTAAATGGTCACCCATCTAACTATTGACCAGGTTCAACATTGCTTAACTTTGGTGATCTGACAGGAACCGATGTCTCCAACATGCCTTGAGATAAGGCTTGATAATAGTGTTTTTGGACTACTCTCCTCATTTTTATTATCTTAATGTTTTGTCCAATTAATCCTTTGGCATTCTTCCAAAGATTGATCTCAGAAACCTTCAATTAAAATAAATCATTTAATGGGCAATAAAGTGATAAAAAAATGGAAAGGGCAGAAAAGCCACATCTTTTATGGGCAAAACAAAAAACACTAAAGAATGATCACAGAAGGTCCCTACAAACGATCCCTGTGTTTACACAAGGATGTCCTGTGGGACTTGTATCCAGTACTTTTAGGTGGTAAACTGAGTGTGGCCTGGCCAAACTAGTCAACACTAATATTTTAAACACATATGGGGCAATTTATCAAGTGCACACATATTGCCAACCCATTTATATACTTAAATATAAATTCAGACAAGTCAATGTTTCATACTATAAATCCTTTGTAATTTTCGGATCTCCCCCAAGCCCCTGAAGATGAAGCTAGATAGGTTTTAAAGTGCTCGGGTCAACCACAAACATCAGGAATCCCTAAAAAAATTTAATGCGGATGTTAAGAAAAACATTTAAAAATTACAAAGGATTTATAATAAGGAACATTGACTACAGACGTCATTGATATTCAATGAAACTTGTCTGAATAATGATTTGCTGCCCAAATATACATATTTATATATGAATATAATGTTTATTAAGGCTAAAATGATGTGTTAAAGGTATCAGTCAGTAATAATATAATAATAATATTACTGTCTGATACCTTTAACACACACACATATATATAATATAATTTATTGATATTTATATATGAATATATACAATAGTAAAGCAGAGAAATAAATGGAAAAATATAAAAATTGTTACATTTTAAATATTTTTTCTGAAGTATTTCCTTTTTCAGATAGTTAATGAATTAATCTCTAAATAAACACTCCAGTCTGTTATTTTGTTCATTTTCCATTATTTCTAAATTCAGATAACTGCAATCCAGGATTAAGGAGCTGTAACGACAATACATGCATTCGAAAAGACTGGTTTTGTGATAGATATGTGGATTGTTTTGATGGCAGTGATGAAGATAATATTCTGTGTGGCCATAATACAACAACGCCACAACCTCCAGACTCAAAAACGACTGGAAATGGTAAAAGAACTTCAATATACTTTTAAAATTTTATTCATAATTTTGTTTGTAAGTTGAATGTTCAAAAATATTTTTGTATTTTAAAATCAAACTACATTTTAATGTATATTTTTCTTTGTTTCTCTGTATGTTCTTGTAGATCTGGATTGCAATTTTGAAAGTCAGACGAAACCCTTGTGCAATTATAAAACCTCATCTGGTGTCTATAACTGGAGTGTAATACGAGGCTCAACCAGCAGCAATAACACTGGACCTGATTTTGATCACACCTTTATGAGTTCAAATGGTAACTTATTTTCATCTATAAATTTTGGGTTTCCATACTAAATAATTTTCTAATATTTTCAATGTCAAAAGAATCTGACAGCTATCTGAAAGTTGCAGGTTCAACCCTGGCTACAGATAAAAATAACTCTAAATACGTAACAGAGATTAACACTGTATTTTATGACAATCATTTGGAAGTTGTGGGCTCAATTCTAACTACAAGTGAAAGTAAGCAAGGATACTCAACATAGATTAACTTTTGTATCTGGTTATAAGAATATTTTATGTGTGTGTTGTCTATCAATTCAACAAGGATCATCTAGTTATTCTGGATCCTGGGATTAACAATGACTGGTGACATGAGTATTGGTTTTATTCAAAAAGAGGAAATATTACACAACCTTGGCCCCACTATTTTATCCCAGCTTATCTGGATCCAGTGGCAAAATAAATTCAGTACAACAGAAAATAAGTTTGGATATCCAGCAGTGTCCTACACATCTCGTTGTTCCCTGGTTATACCATACAACAATCTGCTGAAGCTAGCTTCCATATCCACTGAACCAGCATAAAAATGGCCTTGTGTCTAACTTGGGTTGGTGATCGACCAAGTAAATATCATATCCACTGACCCAGCTGCAATTATTTCTAATCTGGTATCTATAATTAGAATTCAATAATTAGGTTTTATAATTATCTTTCTTGAGTCATATTTTTAATATTTAGATTTCCTATGTTGCCAGACAATTAGAACAGTCTCTATATTAGAAAATTGTCACTGAACCACTCTCTTCTAAAATTATAGTTATTGATATTTCCTATATTCAGAACTTTGAGATGGTTTGTATATCACCAAAATTATCACTGCCCCAATCTGTCCTGAAATTATAACTATTGAGATTTTCAATGTCTATAACAGTCTATATTTTCAATGCTTCAACCATTTATTCTATTTTAGGACGTTTTCTTTTCACTGAATCTTCGTATGGTGATTACAATGATAATGCTACACTCACAAGTATCCTTGTGACAACTGATGATACTTATCACAGTCTTACATTCTACTACCACATGTATGGAGCTCACATGGGATCGTTAGAAGTTTTTTTTAACATTGTGACTGAGAAAGGCTTGCAAAGGTTAGTAAAGCCAAAGTACTTTTTAAAATATATATACTACTTTTATTTGTTTAAATAAAACTAAATCAATATTTATTGTATAAGACACCCTGTAATCCGTTTTTAGAATAAGAATTCATATTCATAATCAAAATTATTTTTTATATATTGAAAAAAAATCATTTCCAATGCATTTTCTAAGTAGAAATCATTTCCAATGCATGTTTATAGTAAAAATAGTTTCCAATTCCTTTTCATACTAAAAATCATTTTCAATGCCTTTTTATAATAAAAATCATTTCATATGGATTTTTCTAGTAAAAATCATTTCTAATGCATTTTCTTAATGAGAATCATTTCTAATGCATATATTGAAATCTTCTTTTCTTAAGAATATATAATTCTTCTTATGATTTCAAACTCTTGTGAAAATCAATTTATTAATCATAGTCATCCTCAAAAATAGGGGACAAGTAATAGACCTGATACTCAGAGACGAGTTGGCGCTGATGATATATTTCCTTTATATATTTATTTTAACCTTAAAGTAATTGTTTTTTTCCATGTTTCAGGGTTAAAAAATGGAGAGAGAGTGGCAATCATGGTAACGAGTGGCTGAAAGGTTGCATAGAAATGCCAAAAAAATCAAAACTAAGTGTTGAGTTTATTGCTTTTCGCGGCCTCAATTATACCAGTGACATGGCTATTGATGACATCAAATTCTCCACTGATATATGCACAAGTAAGTACACATATCTAAAAATGAAGAACCTCTCCTCAGTGAGTATACTTGGCAAATGCATGAAGAATCTTAATTAATGAAATCAAAATTCAGGTAAATTTTTAAATTGCAATGGTCAGCAGATAAACAATGATATCAAACCTGCAGATCATGTTGTGCAAAACAAATGCTCTAACAACTAGCCCACAACACAGTTATACATTCATAATGATAATTTTTATGGTTTTACATTTAATCAGAGCCACACTTTTCTTTTTAGAAGCTGTTTTTTATAATATTTAAGGCTATTCAAAGACAAAACCTAGCTAAGAATACTCCCAGACACATGAAGTATATCTGTGTAAATTTTCAAGAAAATGAGTTCTGCTGTTTCAGAGTTGATAGGGAAGGAACATACACACTGACAATGCTGACAACTTAATTATATGTTTAGATTTAAATTAAAATTAAAATTTCCATATTAAGGAAATTACATTCCAACAGTATAATAAGTGAATAACCTGTTTTAATTTTGTTTTGTTTTTTTATTTTTCAGGATCTTCCTTAATATTTTTTCTTGTTTCTGGTGAAGGTCCTTAAAGAAAAAATAGAAAGGAAGTTCCTGAAAAATAGGATTAAAGTTCTCTTTAACAAGACTTGTATATTTTTAAATTTTTACAAATATTCATTGAACTATATTCCAAACAAAACATTAACATAAAGAGAAGTTAAAGATTTTTCTTTTTTAATTAATATGAGCAGAGATGTGCTTAGGGCCCCTAAAGACGCTGCAAGATCTATTCAAAGATCTATTGCAATGAAAACAAAACCAACAAAATATTTATTAGGATTAACTGAAATAATGATAACAAACAGAACCTGTGGAAATTCCATGGTAATTGAAACCTCAATGCCCACATCTAGTCACAAGAGCAAACAATCAGAATATGGTTATCTTTCAATAGAAAAATTAGTTGAATATTAGTTAAGATCAGACCACGAATTAAAAAACAAACTTAAAGAACTGCTGGATATATTAGTACAAGCAATAGAACTAATTAAAAAAAACTAATAGAAAAAAATCAAGTAATAATTACAGTTGATAATAATGATGTTTTTTTTTTAATCTATTAGAAAAAATCAGGTATTAATTACAGTTGGTGATGATGATCTATTTTTCGTGATACTGGACAGATTTCGGGCAAGCAAATTAATATATAGATTAGGATTATAACAATGGAGAATATTCTCCCAGCAATTTTTGGCTCGTTTCATATTTGTGTTCTGTTTTTCTGTTTTAAGGTATTTCTTGCACTTATGAAGACAGTGGTTGCGGCCACATCCCAGTAGATTTGGGAAATAATATAGGACAAAAGTCTTACAGTTGGAGACGTATGCGAGGAGAAAATATGATGAACACAACATTAGGACCAAAAACTGATTTTACTTTGGGAATGCCATATGGTGAGTTTTTCATTTCAATATTTATAAAGTCCAATGAAGAAATTAGTCAGGATTGAACCAGTACCACATCATCTTTTTCGGTCATTTAATGTCAAAAACAATAGTTTTTTCATAAACAATTTTTGTCTACATGTAGTTTTTTGAATCACACAACATGCACTAATTAATCCATAGCTGAAGGGAATATAGGGATTTTTACCTTTCCCAAGGATATTAGTGCAAATGTGACATAAATGGAACAATTGAGATTTTTTAAAACTATCTTCTTTGTTGAAATCTCGTGTTGGTTTTATTTTGTATGGACAATGATTTGTTTTAAAAAGGTTTTATGATGCTTTTGAAAAACTATATTTCTAATTAAATTCATCTCTATTTTCAATGATTCTAAATGCTTTTAGGTGCTTTTATGGTGGCCGATTCAAAAAACAGCAGCTCTGGAGAAAAAGCGATGTTTCGCACACCCCAGATCAAGACTTTAAGGGCAATGGTATTGAACTTTCGACTATTTATGTCAGGCAAAAGCTTAGGGAGCATGAGAGTCAACTTACTGTCTGAACCTGACTTTGCTGTTAATTATACATTACAAGAAAGTTCCACTACTTCAGGCTGGAGAAGAATATGTGTGCCCATACCAAAATTTTTTGTTGGAGTCGCTGAATTTGTTGCAACAAGCGGAAATGGTAAATCTGGTTATATCGCAGTGGATGATATTGCACTCGGCCCAGAAACAACATGTGAAGGTAAGAATTTAAATTTGGTTAAATCAATTATTGGTTTGGAAAATCAATGCGTAAATTATCAAAAAGTTTTTGTTTTTTGTTAATTAACCCCTTTTGATGCTAGACAATTAGAAATAATTTTAATATGAAAATACATCAGCAATGATTTTTAATATAAAAATAGATTAGCAATGATTTTTACTACAGGGTGTCGAAAAAGTTACTTGAAGCATACAGATTTTCAAACAAAGGCTCAAAACGCAGTTCAAATTCAAGTATATGTTAAAATGACCCCCATGTTTCTGCAAAAGTTGATTATGTCAGATGAAGCCTATTTTCATTTAAATGGATTCATTAAAAAACAAAGGGCTCTGAAAATTCAAGGGCAATTCATCAATTTAATCAATGATTTTCGTTATGAAAGTTTATTATACATATTTTATTCTGAAAACTAATTGGAAATAATTTCTATAAGGAACACCAATGAAATCAAAAGTAACTTAATTTTTAGTTAATCTTTAAAAATTTAGCAATTAAGAAATTTTCACCTGTTAATAATTAAATAAACTTTATAGTTATAAGTTTACTCTTTTGAAAAATAAAATGCATCTATATTGAAACTCATTGTATGCATATGCCATTATTGTAATAAAAATTAGTTGTCAATGATTAAATAATAAACTTCAATTAATTTTGAAAAAATGTACGTAGAGTGAAACCTGTCATATGTGACAAACTCTACTGCCATCAAAATTTAATTGTATATGGTAAGTGATAATGATTAAACAATAATGAAATTGAAATGGTTTTTACTATTATAACACATTCAAAATGATCTTTGTTTTACACATGTATTTGAACTTTACTTACAATGCCAAAATACTCTAACCAAATTCTCTCCAATGTCTTTTTTAAGCTTTTCAATGTATATTATAATTATTTTCTTTAAGCGATTTCATTTCTCATATTTTCACTCTTTTCTTTTTTTTTTTTTATTAAATTTAGGCTTTACCATTTGCAAATTTGAAAATGGAATTTTTTGTAACTTTGATGTTACTGGATATAATTACAGATGGCGACGTCATAATTCCAAACAAGGTTGTTTTTTTTTTCAATTTATCACATATTCATTCATTAACACATATAATATGAAAAAAATAACACCATCCTCACTTCTTGGAACTGCTGATAACTCACAGTCTGTTTAGGAGGTTTGCCACAGACTAAATGAACAACAGACCTTAGGTTTTTACATCAGTTTTCCTTCTTCTAGATGCCCGTCTAAAAAACTAAGAGTGCACTAGTTCTGCATAATTGATTGTTTGTGTTTACATGCATTTACATATATATGTGTATGTGTGTGTATATATATACCCAAAAAATATGCAGAACTCATAACATAAAATCAATTTTAAATCAACATCCTTGAACCCATGGATAATTCAAAGATTCATGTTATTTATAAATACAAATTCAATCAGAGGACAAATGCCTCTCAGATAGTTAGAAACATTAATGAGGTTTTTTAGTGAGAATGTGCTGAGTGAGCAAACTGTGGGCTGATGGTTTGAAACACTTTGATCTAGTGATTTCAGTTTTAAAAATCAACATGGTAGGCTTGTTTATGATATTTTACAACAAAGTATCTATTCTAAATTGGATATTTCACTTTTAATGACTTATATATATATAATTATTTACTTGGTGAAACACAACCCCAAGTTATGCACAAGGCTATTTTTACGTGACCATTATGTCCTTGGGCTTTTGTAATTAGTGTTGCCTTTCACTTAAAGAGTTACTCTCCTGAGTTAACTGAGCCCCATCTGCCTGAGGCAACTTAAGGTAAAGGCAATGGTTGCGACTGGATCATAAATATATGTATATAAATATATATTTTTTCAAATTGTTTTCTTGTTTCAGGTCCTTATATTGTTGCTAGTGGTAAAGGTGCAGAAGGTTCCAATACAACGTTGGCTTCTACCAAGTTCACTGCTATACCAAACTCAAGCATTAGTCTTCGTTATGCCATCAAAGGCACATCAGTTTTATCTGTTTGGATAACGGAATATAGAAATCTGGATCAAACTAAAAAGAAGGTGCGTCTGGTTATATTTGTTTTGCTTTATCTCTTTGTAGGACAGTCACTTCTATATTTGTTTACATTTAGTTGGTTGAGTATCAACCCAAGTTTTATGGGCCGGCTATGGGCCGAAATGAGCGAACAACGCTTTCTCAGAAAAACATACAACATATTTATTACAGGTTAAAAAAGAATGTAGTTAAAACAAAAGAAGGCTAGGCTGTGTCCTCCAACCAGCCGTACCGAAAGTGAGGATTCTCAGCCGTCACGTGATGTCTCCCACGTGACAGGTTCAGTAACTGCTATTTATAGTGACTGGTTCAGTACCTGCTATTTATGGTGACTTGCCGATTCTATTACGAAGGATGTCAGGTTTCACCCGCAACAAATTAGGCACTAGACAATTTTTATGTGCCCATCAGGTCTCAGGAATTTCTTAATCAGTGTTGCCCTTTCCCTAAATGAGATTCCCAACTAACAAGTCTCCATCTTCCTGAGATAGCTGAAAGTAAATGCAATGGTTTTTACTCGGATCTGAACTCGTGTAGATAACCAAGGGAACAAATAGCAATGTTTACAATAAGCGCACAAGTCTATGGAAGGAGCTAGCAGACGAGCTTGATATTAAGATACAAGAAATACTACAAAACGCTAATATTTATTTGTGTGTGTGTCTGTCCATTTATTAATATGCTTAGTCGCTCTGTCTGATGAAAATCATGATGATTTTCCTTAGCTTAAAAGAGGAATATTTCAGAGTCCAGAGTCTTTTATCAATGCTCCACATTTGCTGCCCACTCCTATATCTATTATTCAATTTTAAAATGAATATTGCTCTATTTGCTTTTCTTTTTCTTTGGAAGGTCTGGACCACTGAAGGAATGATGACTGGTGTACAAACAATGCCAGCCATGAAGGAAAATGTCAATTCTTTGACAGAAAATATGGTCAATAATCAAATGGATTGGCTGACGGGTTGTTTCAATTTACCAACAGCCAATTATTTTGTCATGGATATCGTCAGTCGTAAAATTGATGTGGAAGGAGGCAAAGTCGCTATTGATTGGGTTAAACACAACAAGAAAAAATGCGAAAGTAAGAAACTTTTTTTTAAAAATATACATACAAAGATAAATCAAAAAGTTCTAAGACAAATGACAAACTCAATCTAGCTGAAAAAGAGCAACAAAATTGCATCAAGAACTAATTTCTCGGTGAAAACTTGCAAAAGTGTATTGAGTTAAGTAGATCTTATGTAAAAAAATAATTTTGCACTTCCATAAGTTTTTCTTGAATTTCTCTGAGAACTTTTTGATTTACCCTTATATAAACTCTAATTTGTTATATTATTCAATTGTGTGCAAGATGTGTCTGAAAAAGTTACAGGACTAAGATCACAAAAGATGTATTTTAACCCCAAACTTTGGGCTAAAAGTTTCTGTTTTTAAAGTATAATCCCGGGTGTCTAATGCACTTTCACATTCTTCTCTTTCATAATTTTATGCACTCCTAGAAGGATTTTTCTGCAGATCATTCATAGTTCTTTTTCATAGTTCTGCGCTAATAGTCTTTGTGGTGTTGTTTTCCAATTTGTCCCATTGATAACTCCCTTAAGCTTGGAGAAGAAAAAATTATTTAGAAGTAAGCACAGTTTCTTGGCCTGAAACTGTTGGATGTTTAAGACAATGACAAGGCATTGTTATGGTGAAGCAGTCACAAATAGGACAAGTGCAGATCTAGGAGGCCTGTCCAAAAAGTATCTGACCTTAGTTTTTCCCACATGATCACACACTCATTCAATTTGATCCATTTCTTGGCCAAACATGAAATTCCAGTCATTTGCCAACCTCCCTACTCTCTAGATATCATTCCTTGCAACTTCTGGTTGTTTCCAAGATTGAAGCTGCTACTGAAAGGATCATGTTTTGAGAGTAGAGAAGAGATAATGGGGAATGGGAAGGTGAAGATGAACACCATTCCAAAGAAGACTTCCAGAGGTTTTCCAGCAATGGAAAAATTGGTGAACTAAGTGTGTGCAAGCACAAGAGACCTACTTTCAAGAAGATTAGGGTTCAAATCCTGTCAGGTATGTGAAATATTTTTTCCGCCCTGAGATCGGATACTTTTTTGATAAGACTCTTATATACGAAGCTGTTTCTTTAAAATTTGAACTATTTTCTTGTTTTTATTGTAAACAGTTTTTTTTTGTTTTTTTTTTTCAAACTAGGATCATTTTGTCATAAACTAAAATGAACCTACATTCAACAACTAATTTTTAATGTCTTACATTTTTGCTTTTTTTTTTTCAGTCGGTCTTGGATACAACCCATGTGATTTTGATGAACCAAATTTATGTGGCTATGAAATAGATTGTCCAGTCAGTACCCAATATAAATGGAAACGGACTTCAGGATCAACTCCAACCATATCTACTGGACCCCTCAGAGATCATACCTACAATAACACAATAGGTAGATATTATTCTGTTTTATATAAAACCAATTCTTTAAACGCTTCTTCTGAAAAGAACAATTTATAAAAAAAAACTGAACTGATATTTTTTATAATACTCTTTATAAACAATTCCTTCACTATCAGTTGCATTGGGCAGATGAGTAACTTATCAAGGTGTAAGGTTAATTCTGATTAAAAAAATCTGGGTAGATAAGGCTCAACATCTCAATGTGAGTAACTTATCTATCTGAAGGGTATCACTGATTACAAAAGACCCTGGCATATAATGAGCATGTAAAAATCCCCTGGTCCCTAACTCAGTTACTCAACTAAGTATACAGGATGGGCCAAAAGTAGGTATACAGTGAAGAAAAGTAAAAAAATTCAAACAGTTAATTTATTTTTTAAATTTCAAGAATACTAAAATAATCTAAGACAGAAACTGTTTAATCCCTTAACATTGCAACATTCTTCAACACCATGTTGTAAATACTGTCTATACTTCCAATACTTTATACACTGAATATAAATTTTAAATTTTCTTTTTCAGGAAATTATCTTTATACCGAAGGTTCTGTTGGTCGAACAGGGGATAAAGCTGTTATGACATTTCAAAATGTTGAAAGTGCACTAAATACAAGCCTTCGATTTTATTACTACATGAGCGGAAGAGATATTGGTGCTTTATATGTTATGATTAACCGTTCCTCCGGGAACATAGATTGGATTCAAGAGGGCGAAAAGTCTCCATTCTGGTACTTAGGTTGTGTTAATTTACCGTCCAACACTAAAGTGAATGTTTCTTTTTTTGGTGTCCATGGCAATGGACCTCTGAGTGATATTGCAATAGATGATGTCCACCTATCTGATGGAAGATGTCCAGGTAAACATTATTAAAAATTAACAATAAAAATAAATACTACTTAAATTAATTATTATCATTAATGATAAATACTATACTAACAAAAATTTCACAGGTTTACAAAAAAGAATGTATAACTCTTTTGCATCATTAATTAATATCTTACTGATGAGATTCAATAAGATTGAAACAGCTGTTGGCACTATGTTGAAAGTTATACTAGATTTTGCATTGAATCATAGCGTCATAATTTCATTTAAATTAAAATACAGATTTTTGACCATACCAAAAATTTTCTAAATTGTGCAGGCAACGCTCAGCTATTCTGCCTGTAATTATGTATATTTATAAATCATTTTGATTTGAAACAAAACACAGACTAAAACTATTTTTCAAAAAAATCCTTGTCGTTTGTTATTTGTTATTAATTAAAAATCAAGTGTCTTAAATTTTGCATGTTTTTTTGTTTTTTTTAACAGAGCGTCAGATTTCTTGTGATTTTGAGGATGAAATGATGTGCGGTTATACGGGCCTTTCAACCCGTGCTATGAGAATAGATAAATCGTTCATGGAACAATGGATGAGAATGAATGGATCTTCATCAACTCTTCCCAGAAAGGATCACACTTATAATTCGTCTAATGGCAAGTATTAAAACAGCATTTTAATAACCATGAAAGGTAGATTTTAATTATAGAATAGAAAAAAACAATTTCAACGGAAAGGCAATAATTATTAGGTTATAATGAATTACAACTCAAATTCATAAACATTATAATATTTATTTTTTGTTTTAAAAAAAATTTGTAACACAATTTTTATAATATTTTTGGCCTGTGGTGTATGGATATGACATTTAGAATTCCAGACATCCATTTTTATTTAAGAGTGTAAAAAATGGACTAATCAGAGAAAAGAATGGATATAAGCTGTTTTAAATTAATCTCCACCCCACAAGAAACATGATTTTAAGTTGTTGTTTGACTTCTCAACCAAACAAGCACAACTCTCTCTGCATGAATTTGGACTATTATTATCATGAATACTGCTAATATTTGCCCAGAATTACTACTTCAGCTAAAACAAAATTCTTATTAAATCTGTAGCTATTTGGACAGTTGGAAAGTTTTCTTGCAGACCATTTTAATTCTGGAGAAAAGTAGCCCTAATTTTGAAATATCATAAAAAAAGTAGAAATTTTTTTATAGTAAAATAATAATAATAATATTAAATAATATTAAATGTAAAAATTAGAAGCATGTTTCAGTAATCTGGAAAAATAAAATCATAGTTGCCAAGATAGTCAAGTAGAATTTCGAAGGTAAGAATTTGATGTAAAAAATTTGACTCATAATACACTATACTTTGATTGAAACCAGCAAAACGTTGCTACAGTATATTTTTTGTTGGTCTAAATCCACACTAAATCATCACGTCTATCTAATCTTAAATAAAACTCTAAAAATTACTCTCCTAAAACACAAACCAAAAGAGAACTATATAAAGCTATATATTTTGTTTTGTAGGCCACTTCCTGTCCACCATCAACCCATCGAAAATCATGTCCCCTCGATTCGCCTATGGACAGACTATGTGCTTACAGTTCTATTACTATATTCAGATGGGAAAAGGAGAAAACATAACTGTTCTTGCAGATTACATTGATAGAACTAAGAACAAGTTAAAGACATTTGGAACTTATGACTACTCCTTGGCTCAATGGAGACATGGACAAATGACTTTGGTACCTGGAAATGTATCATTCATATTTTCTGTTGAACAATACAATCAAGAAATCAGCAGTACATTCTTTGCAATTGATGATGTAAAGCTTGATTATGGAAAGTGCCCTGAAAAAGGTAAATCTAGTTGTTTGTATTAATTCTGTTGCTTAACAAACTTGATAACTAAAATCTATTGTAACTATCTACTCATCTACATGCCCGTGAAATCATTGGATCATACTTCGGCTGGTCATGTTGTGATCTTTCATTTATTTTTATTTTTAGTTTGCAAAGAAGGAATGTTTATATGCAAACCAGAAGACATTTGCTTTCCTAACTATAAGAAATGTGATTGGATCAAAGACTGTGTCGATGGATCAGATGAAATCAACTGCCGTAAGTCGAATTCCTTAAAATCATTCTGAAAAAAAAAATGCTCTATAACCGCATCCTCATATGGTATTAAGTATAAACACTTACACATATCATCAGCAACGCCCACTCGTGTCTGAATATCCCCTATTTCTTAGGATGTCTATGCTGCTAAAAACATAAAATTAATTATAAAAAAAACTAATTAAAAAAAATATATGTATAAACAAGCAAAAACTGTAAAACAAGTAAACTAGGACAAGCAATCTAAAGCAGTTTTCAGCATTGAATGGCTTAATGAGAGTCGATAAGCTGGTTAAATCAACCAATCAATCTCCAATATATTAGAACATTAAGAATTAAATATCACATTTTTGTAAACTTTTACAAAAGATTATTATCTCATATTTAGACTTTGCAACCAATAATTTATATGTGGAAGCTGGCTTAGTCTAGGTTTTACGTATTCTAACCTGTAAATATGTTTCAATCATTAATTAATTACCTTTTGTACCTATAGCGGCTAATCGGTCAACCATCCGATTGATAAATGATGCTAATTCTGGTGACCAAGGTCGTTTAGAAATCTACATGAATGGCACCTGGGGAACAGCTTACAGTCTTCGATGGTTTGAAAGTAATGCAAAAGTGGCCTGCAGACAGAACGGATACACGTAAGTGTCAGACATAGCTTTATCTAAACTTATGTATTAATGGAACTTATTCCGTATTTGTGTGTGTGTGTGGGGGTGTGTGAGAGTGTGTGTGTGTGTGTGCGTGCATATGTTTGTCTGTGAGTTCTTTCTTCATGGACTCCAAAAAAGCTGGGACAATTTTTTTTAAATTCTCTCGGTTGTATTTTATGTTTTAGAATGTTCTTAGAAAGGTTTTGTTTCAGAAAATCCCTAATTACAATATTTGTATTTGTGTGTATGTGTGTGTATATGTCTGTGAGTTCTTTCCCTATGGACTCCAAAACAGCTGGGCCATTTTTTTTGAAAATTCACTCATGTCTTAGAATGTTCTTAGAAAAGTCTTGTTTCAGAAAATCCCTACTAAAAATAAAAAATCAATAATCGAAAAAATCAGCTTCCAGAAGGAATGGTCCGATTTAGATAAAATTTTATCCACGATTACAATCTACCATTGAAAGAATTTTTCAAAAGTTTTATGACTACAGACCACTAAATTACTAAGCTAACTTTTGGCCTCAAGAGTCAAAACCTGATTTATCGAGTATTCAGACATGTGGAACAAATTCGATTTTATTTTCAGTCAGATAAATAGCTGCTGAGGGATAAAACGCAACCCCTGAGCAGAGCCAGGCTATATTCCTAGTCTTTTATAATGCCAATAAAAATAAACATCAAGCAATATTTTTACAAATTTAAACAAATAAATTTTCAATATTATCTCTACATATTTAAAGTTGAGAATGTCTGTCTGTCTGTGTACATTTTGAAATCAGATAAGTCTGTCAATTTTAGATCTACAGACTCGAGATTTCACATTTAGAATATAGAGGTTTGGGAAAGTCGTTTTAACCTATTTTTGTCCGAAATTTG
>JAUZSX010196960.1:0-16192 GCA_034780655.1 Idiosepius hallami
TCTTCCTGCTCCATAACAAACACACACACACAATATATATATATATATATATATATATATATATATACACACACACACACACACACACAAAACAGTAATGTTTAAAAGGCACCCTTTTCTGTTCATATCAATAAACATTTTATTGTGATCATCTTATTTAACACCTTGACAACTCCAGAGAAATCTGCTAGTAGCAAAAAAAAAAAAAATAAGACAGAAAAAACTAAAACATAAAATTTCATAAGAAATATTTTTTGATTTTTCTGATATTAAAAAAAGAGATTTAATTCCTTGCAGGTTTATGGAAAAGCGAAAAGTAGTTTGACACGTCATTGCTTTCTTTCAAAATTGTATTTCATGCACACTTGTGCATGCCGAGTCAGAAATTGAACATTCGAAACACCAACAGTATCCAATAAATATAAATGAAAATATCATGAGAACAAAAGATTTCATAATAGTTCACACAAGTATAAAATGATGCCTCACCTAACCTAATGTGTTTTTCTTAAACTTGAAGAATTTCCATCTATGATGTGGTTATTCTATATATAAATACATATACATATATATATATAAAATGAGAAAAAAATATATATATATATAATGAGAAAAAAAAATGAGAAATTGTAAAAAGGATAGGTAAAAGTGTTAATACTCAAATGTTTTGGTCTAATGGGAGTAACGGGTCTTGAAAATGGTTCCCACCAGACCAAAACATTTGAGCGTCAACTAAATTTTGGTACCTTTTAATAATTTTGTATTTTTTTCTATTTATTTGTCAGACTTGGTTCGATTTTCATCTCTCATAATAAATGTTTACATGCAAATTCCCCAAAACACGCATACACATATATAAATGGTAAAAGCTAAGACTACAGAATTGTATTATAGTAGTTGATATGCAGGTCAAAACTCTTGGATTTATTTTCAGCCATGTAGGGCAGATGAAGAACAATAACTGATCTGGATGAAAGAACAATACTGATTCCAATTCAAGAAGAGTAACTCATCTTAGTGAGGGACAACACTGATTCTTGGAATCTAATGAGTGTGTGAAATTGTCATTGTGCCTAACTCAATCTGGTGCTCAACCAAAAGTATCCTTACAAAGGGTTTAGTACTTGGTACTTAAAGGAGAATGTCAAGGAGGTAGATTCTGGCAATTTTTAGAAAGTCAATGGTTGAACCAATCTATGACCCATGCACATCAGACTGGCCTTGAGGCTAACTTGGTTTGGTGTTTAATCAAGTATATTCCATACACACTTTATGTTCAAAGGTAAAGAAAACAAACAAAAAATATTAAATTGAAGAAAGAAAGAGATGGAGAGAGAAAGAGAGATATAAAAAAAGGAAGAACATAATTAATGGAAGCTTTTACTGAATCAAACAATAAAACATTTACACAGAAAATAATAAAATAAAAACTGATTAACAAATGTTACATTCTATTATATATGAAAACTTCTGATCGATTTATCAATAGATTTGCTTATGATGCTCCTTTGATATCTTTTTTTTATGAAAGGTAGGATAAAAAAATAAATAGAATCAAATTGTTGATGCAGACTATTGATTAACAAACAATTCAAATTCTATGAGACATTCCATAGCAATAGAAGAAAAAGTCCATGGGTGGGCTTTAATATAAATACTTAGCTTTTGATATTCTAGTGTAATGTAATGTTATCCAAAAGTATCAATTATAAATAGATAATCTTGATGATGATGCTGCTGGTGTGATTATCTACTTCTGTTGTTCTTTGAAAGTGATTTCAATGTAAATATTTAAAGACATTGTTCTTAATAAAATATAACTTTTCACTTTTCAGACAGTTACAAGAGAGAAAGATAGTGTAAAAAAATATTTGGTTATCCTATAGCAGGGGTCAGTTTTAAATACTACCTGGACACTGATATTGTCCTTCCTTTCTTCTTCCCACATATCTCATTCATATAGGTCTCTAATACTTCACTTGATCTACCCGAAACCCCTTCTTCTCTTTTCATTTCTCTCCAAATCCGGTTAACTAGTATTCTGTCAAAGAAAGTTTTTCTCAGTCATTAGCGGTCACTCATGGTCGCTGTTCGAGTATGACTGTCCTCTGTCATGGTTCTGTAGACCCTTTCGGGGGGACGCCTGTGCGTGATGTCTTTTAACGTGGGGAGACTGATGCACATGCAGTCACCACACGGTCCCTTGGCAAAGGATGGCCTTGTTCCAATGGCATGGATAACCACGACGACTGAAGGCCATCCTCTGTTGCAGCCTTCGTCCACTTTCAGTGCCATTGTGTCATAGTAGACATCATCTGCCACATCCACCGTTGAGGTCTTGCACTTATTTATCCCATAGCTGGGGGAAGACTGGGCTTCATACCTTTCCCAAGGGTATTAGTCGGCATGTTAACGTAGACAGAACAACTTGGATTCATAGTACGGTTCCAATATCCGATTGCCTATCCACTGAGCCATGTCGACCGCCCTCTTCTCAGTAGTCTGTTGTGGAGCCAGAGACCTCTCCTCACCTGTTAAGGCTTGGATTCATCTTCCTGCTGTTATATAGTTTTCACAATTTCAGGTTAAACTGAGACTTCCAGTCCTCACTCTAGGGGGTAACTCTAATTGAAGACATTTCTTTGGATGGTTGATCGGTATGAGGAAGGAGGTTTGGGAGGGGAAAGGCCTTTCAGTTCAAATGCCTAACGTGTTTGACTGATCATAGCACAAACTGTCGACCAATCTTGTACAGTAGCTGATATACCCAAGTGGTCACCCATCTCAGTACTGAACAGGCTCTATGTTGCCTAACTTCAGTGATCTGGTGAGAACCGGTGTCTCAATGACTTAATCGCACCTGGTAGTCTGTCTACTAAAGGTCTCAAGCAGCAAGCCACAACAAAACTTAAGAACTGCCCAGCCAACATCAACATAATTATTCACTAAAGACTCTAAGGTTGCTTAAAGATCAAAGTTTTAAAAGGCCAATTTTTGTCATTCTTGTTAATACAACATCAATGATAACCTCAACAAGAAATATAACAATTTTAAAAGCCATCAATTCAACCATTTTTGTTCTTTCTAAAGTGGTTAAATGTAATCTATCCTACTTATTTCCTTGTAACTGAAATCTTTTATTTCTCATATTAGTTTCTTTTTTAAGTACTGCCATGTGTCATAAAGCTGGCTTAACAAGCAATTGAGAATTAAATAACAGAAGAGACCCTCAATTAGAACAATAGAAAAATAATGGCAAGAGACCAGACTGACATAAAAGAACAAATTATGTTGAATATTTATGAAAAGACATCAACATTAAAAGAACCAGTAAAATGACTTCATATTGTGTTTTATTTCTGTTTGACACTTAGATGATAACATAAGATTCTCTTTTTGGCAGATGTGAATTAATTTTCTCTGAAATCAAATCAATTCAGATAAACTAAATCTTGAATGTTCTTTAATCATTTTAAGAACACACATTTTCCCTTTTTTCTTTTTTTTCTAAATTATTTTGTCTTCTCTTGCTTGTGTTTTTTACATTTAAAATCTAATATGTTCAAATGATCTATTTATTTCAATGGTCAATTTAAACCCATCTATACATAATTTATTTAAGTACAGTGGAAAAATTATACAAGTCTTTATAAATTACTATCTTTCATGATTTAAAGAATTTCAATATCAAACATTGGTTTACTACATTTTGGCCAAGTTAATCTCAGGTCATCTTCAGATGACTAACCACAACTTCGGCCTCAGGTGAACTTTGCTGAAACATAGAGAGAAAAACATAAAAAACTACCAAAATGATATCAAAAGTCTGAAATAAAGGTTAATACCCAGATTAGGAAGCCTTATCTAAAAAATAAGAATACAAATGAAATTCTTTCATTCCCTACATCATTCCAATGCCTTGAATAACTATTGCTACTATAGTTGGTTTAACACTCGTAAACATTGGTCTTAAAATTTGGACATTACTTTCGCACCAAGATTATAGTTTGGTCACAGAAATATATTACAACTACAAAACAATGTAAATCGTTAATGAATACAATCTTAAATATTACTCCTAAAATTCAAACATTACTCTTGCACCAACCTGATATTTAATTGTTGGTAGTTAATACATGCAAATAAGAAAAATAGTTCTTATTGATTTTTTAATGATCAATGAAAGAGAAACTGACTAAAAACTAATGTAAAATGTTTTAGAGTTTGAATTTTTTGAATAGAACTAATATTACAAGAATAAATTCAAGTGATGTACACAAATCAAGAATGAAATATGACAATTTCTTTTATGTACACATTTTTATTATTCAGGTTTTTTGTGATTTTTTTTCAATTGATACAAATAAACAAAAGGATGTAATTGGTAATAATTAGAGTATTTCAACTATTGTCTCCATCTTTATTATTCTCTATACACTATTTTAATCAATATTGCTTCAGATGTTTCTTATCAAGCTAGAACTTTCTCTTTCTATTAAACATGATCATGTACAAGTCTAAAGCTATGTCAATTATTCTTAGTTATTTTTACTTGTATCCAGACAAGTAAAAAGAATGCAACTATTGTTGTCTCAAAGACAAAGAAAGCCAGCAAAGTGCAACCGACTGAATAGATCGTCAAGAGATCTGATTCATAGACATTTATTTATTTATAACATTTTTGGCAAGTCCGACAATACAAAAAATAATTGACTCTCAATAAAACGCTTTGCTTTGCTCACCTTAAATAGATTATGCTAAAACATCTCACTTGATGTGATTACATAATGATGTCGGCCCACATCTTCTACTTGGAACTTAATTTCAAATAGAAGTTCTTACCCTTAGTAAATAAACCAGTTTTCTACCTCAATTTTATCATTTATAAGGGAGAATATTTCTTGGTAGAATAAGTTTGTATACTCACCTACATACTAGGGCTGTGATAATATGCTTTATTAAAGATTATTCTTATCACAGAGTTGATTAATTTATTTATATTTATAATCTCACTTTTACAAACAAGACAATAGATTTAATACAACATATTTAAAAATTCAATAATTTTCTTTCTTCCTGAATAGATTTAATCAAAGTTTTACAATTTTAAGGTTTTATCCCGAATTTAAGAAGATTTTGAAAACATGTACCTTAGTTGTGCACTTTGATGTCACCTCCCTGAATGATTCTTAATCAACCTCTCAATGCACTTGTGTTACATGCAAAAGAATCTTTTTGATGTGTTTCTGGTGTTATCTCTACAAAGATGCCTCTGATCCACACATTTAGTTTTGCTATATTTGTTGGTCACAATGTGCATATCTTCTACTTCAAACATCCCTACAGAAAGTAAATCTTTTATATACTACAGCTGCCTACTAAAAAGGAGCAGAAAGTTAATTGTTTAACACTGTAATTATACCTAATGAGTGATAACATTGAGAGAACAGAGAATTTTTGTAGTTTAAAATCTAGCATGTTAGTTGCACTACTCAATCTATCCATATAATTACAAATTGATAAATTTTATTGTAATTAAAATGCAAAGATATTACATATCTGTCATGGTAAAATCACCCTCTGAATGAACTCAACAACCATATGAAAACCAGGGCTCTAGTTCCGGGAGTTAACACCACATGTTCAGCTGGATGATAAATCACTCCTTTCTTTCAGTAACTTTTTTGTAACCTTTTGTTGTCTTAATATACGTATCTTTAACCTAAACCATGTTATGCCTTTATTATGGCTAATCCAAGCCATAACAATATTATAAAAATCATCATCAACATTGTCCAGTTGCTTTTTTCAAATTGATAGCAGTGTTAAACTAGGGAGAAACCAGAGATAGTAGAAGTTAAAGGATGGGTGGGTTTCTGTAGCATCCAACAGTGCAACAAATATAAATTAGATATTAAAAATATATAAAATGCACATAGCTAGAGGCTATAGAATTATGCACATCAGTTATTGATCTATCGCTGCAGTTAATTTGATTAGATACTAATTAGGTTTCTTGTTAATACACATGGAAAAGTCATTGATATTATTAGAAAAAATTAATTTTCACAAATTTACATTAGCAGCTTTTAAAGAGCAAAAAAATAATCAAGTGGCAAAAGTCACACTGAATGATTCTCACTGGGAATGAAGGTAACTAAGTTTAATGATATGATGGGTGAGTTCATCTTAGTAGGTATCTGAGTTTGTATCTTCACAACAATAAAGAGCAACCTTTTATACTCTAGAATTTATTTTTCTACGCAATCACCGCAATTATCAATGCACTTTTGCCAGCAATGATCACCTTTATGTATGGTGTGTGCTAGGTCAAATATCAACAATATCAACCTAGTAAACATTCAACAGATGCTGGTAAATGTTCAATTTTTCTGCAATGTATCTTTGCTTCTGACACACATCCATGACAAGTGGTTGCTTTCTTAGAGTCTCATTCCGTCAATATCTGCAATTCAGGTCATGAATGCATGTTTAGCAACCATGACAATGCTAATGCAATACTCTCTGATCCATTTGGTCAGAATGAAAAAAAAGAGGAGGCATTACTTTTGGAATGACCATTGTATCTAGACATGCTCTGAAACAGTGTGCAGAGAGCATGAGGTTTTCATTATCCTATAATGTCTTGGGTTTCTGTATGGACGTATTACTCATCTGCAATAAAAAAGACTTTTAGAAATATTCATTTGCAACATTTAAGTTCTAAACCCAGAAATAAAGGACAGCTGAGGGTTTAATTTCCTCATATGATTGCAAAAGAGTTTCATGTTACATGTTTTGGTGTATTTCTTTCCTGTCTTATTCCTCTAATAAAAGAGAGGCTAGGAACCATTGGAAGAGATCACCCTTCTAGGTTGTAATAAAATATCTGGTCATTTGCATTTCCTTCTACTTTAGTAAATAAAAATACTCATAAACTGCTTTTTGTTGGTCCTTCGGAGAATACATTATAGCACTTCTGATTCTCTATCTGGTATTCTTAAATATCATTTGAGTGCAAAGCAAATTATCACAAACCTTATTGAAGCAAGAAGGTCAATAATTGATTATTGCAGGAAACTGATACATAAGAAATGGCTCTGAGGTTTTGTTGTAGTTTCTATTTTCAAGGTCAAAAATTTTATTGTTGAGAAGTAGTAGTCTCTTGTTTCACATACCCTGGAAGTTTGCACAAGTTAATTATGAACTATTCCTACTCTTACAAAAGAAAAATGTCTAAAACTAATCAAACGATCCAATCACGGAGGCTGCTTGAAATGAATTGTATTATAGAGTTTGTGTGCTTGAATTACAGTTCTGCTAAGATCCTTCATTAGTGTATCTATATTCAACTTTGCCCGATCAGATCTGAGGGGATTAAATTGTTATGATGACTGAACTTATGCACTCATGAACTGAAAGTTTCAACTCTCCTTATATACAAATCAAGATATCAAGATATTGAGAAGTATGAGATTCTTAGAAATTAACCATTGTTATGGATGTGTGTGCATCAGTAGCAGATATATATCATCGAATTCCTCCATGCAGAAAAAATTGAACCAATCAACATTAACCAAAAACCTGTGGAATTATCTCACTGAGGTGGGTTGAAAAATATCTCCTTATATCTGTTTGAATATAACCTTCTTCTAATAACCGTGTGTAGAAGTTCTTCTCCCTCAATCTAAGTGTGTCAAAAATCTTATTCTGACATTTACTGGTGTACAGGTGCATTTGTATTGACTAAAATGTATGTATGTATGTATTAATCTATATGCAGATATATGTGTAATTTTGGGCAGCAAAGGTGGAGCATTAGTAAAATCCTAGGTTCTGGAATCGTACTCTCCAAGTTCAAATTCCAGTCAAAACCATTGCATTTACCTTGAGTTGCCTTGGGCAGATGGGGTTCATTAACTCACGAGAGTAACACATCTAGGTGAAAGGCAACATTGATTACAAAAGCCCAAGTATATAATCGCCATGTAAAAATGGCCTTGTGCCTAACTTTGGTTTATGCTCGACCAAGTAAATATAATATGAGTGTAGTTTTGATGGCAATGATAGGCACATAAAATAATGATGGTTCAATATTCTTTTTATATAGTTCAGTATTCTTTTTATATTGTCCAATATATTGTCTTATGTTAATAAGACAATATATTGGACAATATAAAAAGAATATTGAACTATATAAAAAGAATATTGAACCATATAAAATAAATGCAACTTGCAAATTACTCCCTCTTTATCCAACAGACTGATCTGTAATGACAGTTGATATTATAGCTCCATTTTCATATTTTATCTACCTAAATGTATTGTGTGGTCAACTTTTGATAGTCAAATTTCATCTGACAGACATTTCAAATCGGATGTCAGAATGCAGCGTAATTTTTTTTTTGAGAAGTCGACTATCTGTGTTATCTTGTTTTAGTTGTTAAGATCTTTTGACAGGAAAATCTAAGTAACAGTGTCAGCTATGACTTAGATTCATATCTCATGTGTCTGCCTGGTATTATGTTACTTTTAGGTATAGATCTAGTTTTTAGATTATAAGGGATCTATGAGTAATAAAAGTAAATGGAAACAGAAATACTGAGAAGAAGATATCATTTAGAAAAATAAACAAATAAACATTTGATAGGTTTTGACCAAAAATTTTGAAAGATGACTTTTCTTTGTATTACATGTGTTTTAGAGCATCAAATGGGTGATTCCAACATCTATACTTTAATACAAAGATATAATGTCCTGATAAAACCCTAAGCATATATGTATTTTCAGCTTTGGAATTTTAAGGAAATTACTTCTAAAAGACACCTATATAGATTCTGATCTTGGTATATGATTTTCTGATCTATAGTATGAACACAAACTTACTCCTTGAAATCAAGACATGTTTTTTTTTAAAAAAATACCCCTGAAAATAGGAAAACTACTTTTAATATTTTTTATTTTAATGATTAAGATATGTAGGGTGAACCCAAAAATATTCCTGGGAATATTTGTAATAAACGTCTTTTGAAACAAAAGACACTTCTTATGATAGTAACACTTCCCTAAAAAATTTATTTAAATGATTTAGATATATTTTTAGTGAACATTAAAATATTTCTTTGGATAAGCAGTCAGACTTTGGTATCATAATAATTGAATTCAAATCTAGGCATTCCGTTTGCATTGTAAATTGGGCCAATACCCTTGGGAAAGGTAGGAATCCCCACAGTCCCTCCAGCTATGGGTTAAATTAAATAGTGCAAATCGTGTTATTAATAAACAAAAAAATGTATGAAAACAAGGACTGTTTTAGCTTGAAAGTTACATTTACTCTCATTAAAAAGGAACAAATATAATATTTCAACCTTTTAGCATTTCTTATAAGTTGGAGCCTGTTGTCTATCTAGATTTTCAGAACTAAAGTAGCAAAGAAAACAAACAAGAAACAAAAACTATTAAAACTAAACATTTTGCATTTAGAACTTTCAATAATGAATTTTTTTTAAACTGCAAAGAAAAGAAAAATTGTGCAATTTAAAAAAAATGGTTTTGTTTATTGCACATATCAACAGAGATTTTAAAAAAGCCTTTTTACATTTGTTGCAGCATTTTATTGCTTGTAAGGAATCAAAATTCAAATCATATTTGAATATTCTGAATGTGAAGCTTATTGAATAAAAGAAATCAGATTTTATTTCTTCTACTTTAAGATAAAATAGGAAGCTTGAAATTTTATTTGAGATGTTTTTTTTTAATCTTAACTTTCTATGCTTGACAACATTTCTTCTATATTATTGTATTTATGACTTAAGAAAAAAACATGATAGGCTATCCTCTACATTCAAATAGAGAATTAAATAAAAGAATGAGAATGAATCAATAAAAAAGGTCTGGTACCATTCAAAATGAAATTTTGTGTAATATGAATTTTGATTTTCATTTAAATGTAATCATCAAAATATTACCTTAATATTTTTTTTCTTTTTAGGAAATGAACAAAAAAACAGGAAAAAGAAAAACATATTATTATGAGGTGAAAAAAAGAAAATAATTGCAGAGGTGGGAAAAATGATCTGACATTTTCATTATCGTTTTGTAAGGGAATTTTTAAAAACATTTTTCCTTTTGCTCAGAGAACATTCTAAACATCAACTGTAATAATGAGAATCAAATCGATTTTTTAAAAAATGTCCTTGTTAATAAAAAGAGAAGGAAAAAAAGAAGAATTGAATTTGACATTGATACCTTGTGAGGAAGAATAGTTTGATATAAGATAAAATTAGCATAAGGAAACAATAGCAAAGATGTTATTAAAACCATTCAAATAATAGAGATTATAATGTTGCTGAGAATTTAACATAGCAACCATTTTCATACACACACTCTCACGCTAATATATGCACAGACACTCTCTTACACACTCATATATTTAGACACATTTCATTAAATAGAAATTTGATTTTTAACAAGATTCATAATGTTAATAAATTTAATTTAATTCAATTATTTATCTAAGAGAAATAACTCAGGCTTCTCTTTATTACTTACTTTATTCTCAAATTTCAAAATGAAATCACATGACATGTGTCACTGTTTGCTTATCATTTGATTGTTTGATCTCTTCCCATTTATACACAGTCATGATGAGTTAAGAGCAGTTGCTCACACAAGGATTGTTCCAAAAGTAATTCCACCTATTTTTTCAATTTTTTTTTCATAAAACTTGAAGATCTACAATGACAGAAGTTATATTATATTAACTTGGTGAGTACCAAACCAAGTTTGGCACAAGGCCATTTTTACGTGCTCTTACCTAGGTTTTTTACATTCGGTGTTACTCTTAACATAGATGACCTGCTCTCCCGAGTTAACGAGCCCCATCTGCCTGAGGCAGCTATAGGTGAATGCAATGGTTTTCACCGGGATTTGAATTCACATTCTATGATTTCAGAGCCCAAGCTTTTACCAATGGTCCAACTTTGCTGCCCATGTGACAGAATTTATATCATTAAAACAAGCAACCTTTTGTACTCTGAAATTTATTTTTCTATGTAATAACTACTATCCTCAATGCCCTTTTGCCAGCAATGGATGGAGTGATGCATTTTTATATTCAGAGCATATTTTGTCACTCACATGCAGTGCCGTGCTTGGCTACTTAGCGCTCCTGACGCAGAATGTGCTTTGCGGTCCCTTTACCCTAAAAAAGCAAGTTGCACCCCTCAACATGCTGTAACCTTCGACACTATATGCATAGAGAGAGATAGGCAGAAAAAGAGATGGATTGATAGTAGTGTATTCAAATATGATAATGATTTTCTAATTAATCCAAACAATTATTTTGGTAATTTTTTGCATTACAAAAGCTTTGCAGCCCTTAGGGAGCTTCCGTCCCCACTGAAATTGCAGGGTCTGCGGTGGCCCTAAGCACGGCCCTGCTCACATGTCAAAATTTCATAAATCTTTATTTTGAAATTTATCATACATAATTCTGCCAGTTCTTAACTACATGGCCTTAAGTAGCAGCAGCAGCTGCAAAGATCAGAACTGACATTTCTTTCTTCTGAGTTATCTACCCAGAAGTAGCCCACAGAACCGGAAGAGGACTAAAAGGAATGGAAAAAGGGCACAAACCTGCATTTGACACAGCAAGGAAAAGACCTCTGGAGCCGGATAACCTAAACCAATACCCAAGTAATTTCTCCATCTTTATTCACAGAATAAATCCAATTTAAACTTATTGACTTGTGTTTCTTCATTTCTAGCTTCTGAGGGAATGAACCTAACTGACCCTATATCTAAAAAGCCAGAATATTAGTCCAAAAATAATACTACCCCAATCTAAACAATAACTCTTTGGCCTTTTCTTTTTCCTTCCCACAGACCTCAACTACTATCCAGACTCTCTATATATATCTCTCCCCCTAACCCTATGCCTGACCTGCCAGCATTACAGGTAGCCTAGCCAGTACAATTGAAGATCCCAGTCCAGTAACATGTGTGTACTGCTAGTGGACAATTTTACTCAACACGCGATACTCCTTAACATACAAGTGAAATAAAATAATTTCTTTTAAAATTTAATATTTTTATTCCTTATTATCATTTAAACAACAACTTAAAATACCAAATATTACACTACTGTAGGCTAAATTATGACACACATCTGTTTCATAATTCTGAAAATGACGAACACATCCCCTAACTCTGCTGACATCAACTGCATCAGCATCTCTGCTTTTGATGCACATCTCTTAGGGCAAGTGACCAATCTATAAGGCAAACACATCACACCATGATACTACGGTATCTTTTGTTTGCCCTAACACAAATAAATTTAAATAAATACTACATTTGCTTTTTCTATGTATCTTGTGAAAAAACTGATTATATGCATTATCTTTATACCATCATCTTTTGCATGATAATTATATTTTTTTTTTTACAAAAACTATTGGAAGGTTTATGCATTGAAAAAAATGTCTAAAAATCTATTTCTATATTTCTTTCCTCACTGATCAAAATGTTTCGATATATTATCAAATCCTGCTTAATTAGTGTCAGACACATAGAGTTCAAATTTCTTGTAAATCAGAAATATTATTCATTTCTGTAAAAAAGCTCTTTAAATTTGAATTGTATCAAACTAGGCAAAAACATCTTAAACAACCCAAATAAGTGATTTATTTTGCTTAGATATCAATCAATGACAAATTAATGTATAGACAGGCATACTGGCACAAACCCAAATACATAGACATCTTTTGTAAATCTCACACGCCTACATACACACAAAGATATATATATATATATATATTTGTATATTTATTTATTTTCTTTTAGATAATTTATTTTTATTTTGTCATTTCTCTTGAATTATTACTTTCCCTTTTCTGAATGTTTCAGATTCTTTCTAATCTTTGAATAAATACTTTAAAAGATAAATGTGTTTATTGTTGAATCACCCACTTACCTACTTACCAACTTAAGTGCTAAATCTGCAAATCATCTTTGCATTCAATAATCTTAAAAGAATGTGATGTTTAAAAAAATAAATAAAAGAAGAAAAATTGCAATCTCAATTTATTTCTCTTTATCTAAAATTTATGAATGTTTTGGAAAAGGGGATTCCTAACTGATTTAGTATTGATCTTATTGAGATGGTTCTGGTCAGTATTTATTTCCCTGTTTAAGGTCAGAACTAAAAGTTGAAACACTGTTATAATTATTTGCCTCATAGCAGGTTGCACTGTCTTTTTGGCCTCTAGGTTGTAAGTCTTTTTAAAGATATTTGTTGTGGTGTTAGTTTTGAAATAATGTTGAGAAAAAAAACACAGTCACAGTTGAATAAAAATGTATTAATAAAATTACAAAAAAAGGGTTGATTGAACAATGTTTACTTAATGCTTGACCAATTTGTCATGACCTTACTCACAGAGTTTCAGTCACTGACTGGCTTGATGAATGGGTTCTAGTTCCTGGAAGTGGCATATAGTTCACTAATCCAGGCAGTAGGGGTGCGCCCCGACAATATTTTTTCTCCAAGATACATTATCTAACAGGACTCATGGAATGTTCTACAAGTAATGCCACCTATTTGGTTTGTTTGTGTTTTACAGTATATCAACCTTTTTAGGTCATTTAATACCAATAACAGTTAGGGTGTAGCATTGGTAAAAGTTTGGAGTCTGGAAATGTATTACACAATATCAAATTCTAGTCAAAACCATTGTATTTATCTTTGGGGGCCTAGGGCACTTAGGCCTCATTAATTCAGGAGAGTAACTCATCTAGATGAAACGCAATTCAGATTACAAAAGCCCAGGGACAGAATGAGCACATAAAAATGACCTTGTGCCTAATGGTGCTCGACCAAGTAAATATTAACAATAATTTTTTATAAACATTCTTTTTGTCCACACGTAGGTTTTTGAATAATGCAATGTGCCCTATTTCACACATAGCTTGAGGAAATATGAGGATTCATACATTTTCCAAGGTTATTAGTCCAATTATGAACACAAATGGAACAACTAGGATTCAAACTCGCATATTATGATTTTTTAGTACAACTGCCTACCCACTTGGCCAAATGGATTCCCTTTTAGTGTTTTAGTATGCCCAGACAGAATATATCACTTGAATTACTTAAACATCTCTGTAGTGTAGATCAGAATTTTTCTTTTATCAACGACAGGCTTATGTTTTGTTTGGGCCTGAAACAATATCCTGCCTGAAAATTTCTAAACACCCAACTCCATTTATTTCTATGTCTCTCTGCTTCCTTATTTCAACACTTCAACTATGATTTCCTCAAATGGTTTTAAAGAATTCCAAATACACATAGACAAAATTGTTTGACCTCATCTAATTTTTTTACAATTTATTTATGGTGTAATTTATCTAAGAAATAGAGTGCCCTCTGGGTTAGTAGCCTTGTACAAAACTCAGTTATTTATTATTAAATGTTTAGCCTTTCAATGTAGAGCAGGTGTTTGACCTTTCCATAACATAATAATCAAGTCTGACATGCAATGACATGAGCCATAAAGACAGCTGATATTTACATACACAAAACATCTCAAAAGATTTTAGAGAAAAATGCTGAGTTTTAAGCAAGATTGGAAATACCCGATAAAATTCAAACCCTTCTGTTTTTCCCTTTTTTTCATCCTTATCTTAAATGCTAAATGTTTCTCTTATTGTAATTAAATTACTAAAACCCATTGGAAAATGTAGTTGTAACTACTGATAAACTAAAATAAACACTAGAAATTATAGCTTCTATTTTGTCACAATTGATATTCAAAACTTTATAAGCGGGGAAAATAAATATAATTCAATTTCTAAAACACAAATTGATATTTATGATATCATTTATCAAATATTTAAGAACAAATTAACAATACTGTCAATCATTAATGATGGGCAATTATTCATATTTTGTTTTTTTAAAATCTGAAGACTTAAAACTCAAATTAACCATGTCATTTAGGAATTGCATATCGTTGCATAGCATCTTACTTGAGTTCATATAAAAAAGTTCATTGAATGATTACTTCCACTTTTTTCCTACTAATCTCAATCAGAATAATGTGTGAAAGCTCTAAGTTTATATTAATAAAAAAAAACTATGTCAGGTGATGAAATGTTGATAAACCATCCCTATTGTCCCTTTCTTTATGCAACCATAATATGATAGACATATGTATGTCTATATTGTTCGCTATTGTCTCTGATTGCTTAATTTTGTCATAATTACTTTGAAATCCTTCTTTTGAATTTATATTTTTAAGCTTTCTATTTTACCTCTGTATTTCAATGTTTTTCTTTGAAACTGCCAACTCCTTTTTTATTTCTTCCTTATATTCTCCATTGATTCACAAAAACTTTTTGAAAAATAAAAACCATCTACAATGAAGAGAATAAAATTCAAAGAAACTACAAAGCTGCAGTGAAATTGAATTCCTTGGGCAGTAAACATCTTTGAAACCAATACATTTCTATTGCTTCCAATTCTAGCTTTTATATAAAAAAAAAAATACAATAATACATTTACAAAGAAGTAAAATCATTTGATTTCCAAATAATATCAGACATTTTTTTAAAAGTTAAGATTAAAAAATAAACAAACAAACAAATAACAAATCACAAAATGGAGGACTACCTTTTTTTATTATTGAAAAGAAAAATATAATTCTTTTTTGGTAAAGTTCTTAAATTCAATCAAGTCTGTCAAATTTCTAACAACTGACTTACTTGTCTTGAGTTAAATCGCTTTTATCCTTATTTTAATTTCTATCTGCTTTAAGTTCACTGACATTTCAAAGAAAATTTTGCCCTTCTAAGAAACTTTGAGTTAATATTCAGAAATAGCAAGTATTTATTTCTGCTCAATTTTTGTTGCATTATCTTTATTTTTAATATGAATTTTTTTCCAAAAAGGCAAATGATTCACTTACCTCATTATAATGGAATTTAGTATCAATCACAAATGAAAATATGAGATATCATTAATAACATCATATTCTAAGTGACCTCTCACTCTTAACACTTCTGCTGCTAACTACTGAGATCTTTGTTTTTCATATCTTGCACCAGCTAGTTTAGTACATAAATCTAGGTTTGCTTTTTTTTTCATGAGTGTCATTATTTTTCAGAAACACACACACACACACACATATATATA
>JAUZSX010197069.1:0-16190 GCA_034780655.1 Idiosepius hallami
TATATATATATGCACATATTAAACTCAAGTGGCCTATCTGCATAGTCTTTTCCAGTGTGTGATGACACTGCCACTTCCTCAAAAAGGAGAATCTACCTTTTTTCCTTACAAGCAAAACGACGAGGATGATGGCGATTTTTGTTTTCTTTTTCTTCTTCTTTCTCTCCGATCATTTTTTTCTGTTTTCTTTTTCTTGTTTCAAATATTTTCACTTAAAAAAAACAAAAAAAAAACACTCAAAATCTCTTTTTTGTGAACGTTAATTGATTCATTAACTCTTCATGCGGAACGTAACGTCTTCGTGTTTTTTAGATAGAACGGAAATATTTACACTAAAATCCATACCAAAATTGACCCTTAAACCTTTTTTTTTACACACAAAATAAACAGAAAACAATAATAAAAAACACCTAAATAAACAAAAACGAAACCTTTCTGGCGGTTTTGTGCAGGGCAGGCAGGTGTGTTTTTGTGACGATAAATGTCAAACTAGGAAGTGGACACTATTGTATTGTACATATTTTTCTTTTCGCTTTTGAAGAAAGAAAGAAAAACAGGGGAAAAAAATATGACAAGCCAAAGATAGATGGCCGAAATGGCCCCGACTAAAAGGAATAATGAAATTGATTGAAAACACAGGAACAGGAGACATAAATGTTTTTAGTGTTCTCTCACACTTCAGTCAGTCCAGTCGGTAGTGTTTAGTGTGAGTGTTGATGAACTTAACACTCTGGTCACTGCTGTGTCTGTGGTGACTGGTGCTGGTGCTTGTGCAAGTCAAGTTGTGCAGTGTGCACTCACTCCACTCTCTATCACTATTAGGTTTAGATGAATAGATGAAGTTTATGACTTTACTTGAGACTTGACTCTGACCAGAAACCTAACAGAGAACAGAACAGTAGAATAAGGTCTCGATAGATTATGATGAATAGGGATAAATAATCTGAGGCGAAACTAACCCGACTTTAACGGACTTGTTAAGTTGGAGAGATTGATAGCTGGCACTGGCTGGACAGACAGACAAATCGACCATAGAGACTTTACTTGGATGGAATAAATTAATACAAACATAAAAAATTAAAAATACCAATAAATAAAAAAAATCTTTAAAAAGTTGGATAGGAAGATAATGATGGATGATGGATGGAATGAAATAAATTAAAACGAATCAAAATATCAATAGAATGAGAAATATCTATTTATCTTTATCTATCTCAGTACTGACTACTGTCTTCTTTCTGTCCCATCTATCTATCTCTCAGTCTGTACTATTGTCTGCCTGTCCCATCTATCTATCTATCTATCTATCTATCTATCTATCTATCTCTCAGTCTGTTGTCTGTCCCATCTCTCTCTCTCTCAGTCTGTACTAACTGCTCTCCGTCTGTCCATCTATCTATCTATCTATCTATCTATCTATCTATCTATCTATCTATCTATCTATCTATCTATCTATCTATCTATCTGGGTGTACTGTCTCTGTCCCATCCATCCATCTGTCTATTTATCTCTCAGGCTGTCTGTTCTACTGTCTGTCTGTCTGTCTGTCTGTCCCATCCATCTATCTATCTATCTATATCTAACTCAGTCTGTACTGTACTGTCTGTCTTTCTGTCTCATCCATCTACCAGTCTGTCTTTGTTTCCGTTGCTCTATCTATCTATCTATCTATCTATCTATCTATCTATCTATCTATCTATCTATCTATCTATGCCATATCTGTCTGTCTTTCTTTCTGCCGCGTCTGTCTGTCTCCCTTCCCTATCTATACTATATCTATCAGTCTGTCTCTGTTTCTATCCACCTGTCAATAAACACTGAAACAGACTGAGAGGTAGATAGACAGAGTAGTATGAAGAAAAAAAAATCAAAAACAAGTGAAATCCTTAAAAAATAAAAATTAAAATTAAAAAGATACTGAAGTTTTTTTGTTTTTTTTTATGTGGTCCTTATGTTCTGTTATTTCAAGTTAATTTCAATTTTTAATTCAACGAGTTTTTCCTGAAGGGAAGTTTTCCCAATTCATTTCTTGTTTTTGTTTCTTTTCTTTGAGTTGTTGTATTGTAACTCATTTCCCCCCTTTCTCCTTCCACAACAAACACTTTGAATAGAATGAAATTTCGTTCCGACACCTTTTTTTCTTCCGCTTCTTGACGTTTGAAAGAAAAACAAAAATCAATACTAATTTAAAAATCAAAGCAAGAAAGAAAAACTTAATTTACTGGTGACAAGTTTTTAAAGAACTACACTTTTTAATTATTTTTTTTTAATGAAATACAGCCGGAATAAAAAAAGTATAACTAATTTATTGTTTTTAAGCCAACAGTACACAGACGCAGTCACAACCTTTTTACATTCCTACATGTGTCTCTATCTATCTATCTATCTATCTATCTATCTATCTATCTATCTATCTATCTACCTATCTATCTATCTATCTATCTATCTATCTATCTATCTATCTATCTATCTATCAGCTCTTGCTTGTCTTGTCTAAGTTTGTCTCCTGTCTAAGCTGTCTTTTCTCTTTTTTAGCTTCTGCTTCTTATTTCTCTCTCTCTCTCTCTCTCTCTCTCTCTCTCGTCTATCGATATCGATCTAAGTCAAGTAAATGACTTGACTTTGACTTACGTGACTAGTCCTTGCTTCTTGACTTAGCTCGTTCGATAGACAAGAGACAAGAAGCTTAAATAGACAAAAGCCAAGCTTCTTGAAGTCTAAGCCACTTTCTTTCTCAAGTCTATTTATGTCAAATAAATATCTCTCTCAAGAATATTTAAGCCAAATATCTCTTTCGTGGGTGTTTTGAACGGTATAACGGACTTTTAATCACGGAATATTAATCACTAGACTTTTAATCACGATTCTTTTCATCACGTGGATGCTTCTGCTTAATCACTCCGATAATTTTAATCACTTGGGGATTTCTTAAAGCGTTTGAACTCGGTGTTTTTTAAAAAAGGTATTTTTTTCTCCAGATTATTTGTCCATTTACCCATTTTGCGAATTGCCGAATAACCCCAAAATTGTCAAAGTTCCTAAAAATTTAACGTAATAAAATCATGATTACATAAAAACATTATTACATAAATAAATGTATTTTTTTTCTTTGGGGTAATTAAAATTCTCGATGTCAGAGAGCGATTTATTTAAGTGTTCAGTAGTGGTGGTGATATGGTCAATGGTTGTTGGCGCACTGGGTTCGTTCGTTCACTGTTCACGTGATGGAAAAAAATTACTCGTGAATAAAAGTCTATTGATTATATTTCCGTGATTAATAGTCCGGTGATGAAAGGTCAGTAAACAGTAAACCGTTTGAAACAAAAATCAGACAGTCCCAGTCAGTCAGTACAGTACACACACATACACGTAATCTGTGTCTGTTCATTGTGAGTTAGTTGTGGTGGTACTTTAGATAGAGAGCTGCTAATTTGTAAAATCATTTACGCACGTGACACTGTGTCAGTCAGTGTGGTGACACAATGTGACAACAAACAGTGGTAGAAATGAACCAAACCACACACAAGCGATGACTTTACCTTCATCTTTTTTTTTTGTTCTTTTTAATTCAACTTTTGATGTTTGTTTTCCCGTTATACTTTTACTTTATTTTACTAATAAACTTTTTTTGGTAGAATCTTATTTTAGCGTCCCTTACCTGAGGTAAGATTCTACCCTTTTTTTTCTCTTTCTGTATTTATTTCGCACTGAATTAAAAATAAATAAATAAAAAAATGTTAACGTCTCTGACAATCAATATTTATTGATTTTATGAACAATATTTTTTATTTAGATTAAATTCCTCTATTTTTTTTCTTTTGAAATGATTAAATTGGTTTTGTTGTACTTAAAAAATATATATTTGTTTTTTTTTTTTTCTTTTTAAATTTACTTTAATGTCTTTTTCTTTTTTCCTTTAATTGATTTTCAAGGGAAATTAATTAATAATTGTAATATTTCCTTTAAGGTAAAATAAATAAATAAAAGCAAAAACTACATTTAGCTTCAAAAATCCAAAATATTGCTTTCAATAAACAAAATTATTGTTTCTAATTTCTCTTTCAATGTTTTTTTTTACTTGTTTATATAGATTTCCTTTTAAATTTTACTTGAAACTAAGAACTTAAAAAAAGGTATGCATTATCCCTGGGTGTTTTAAAAAATGGAATGGAAATATTGAATTTGATTCCACCAAGGGGAATTAAACAAAAAAAAAATCGTAACATGTCTTCATGAAATGTTATGTTTATGTAATAACAGGGTATGTTGATAAATTCTGCAGATCGTGGTTTGCCATTTTTTTGTCCATTTTTTAAATTATTATTATAGAAAAGTTCCCCTTTAGTCGGGGAGCATGCGTCAATAAAAACAAATTAAAACTATCTATTTTTTTAATTTTAGAAAGAATTTGTAATTATTGGGACCTCGAAAATGAAATAAATAACATTCTAAATCTAATATTAGGTAGTTTTATTTTTTCTTTATTCGCGCATGCTCCCCGATTAAAGGAGAACTTTTCTATAAATCAGAAAAAATGGCAAACCCCAATAATTTTTCGTGAATACTTAACACTTACTTGTTACGAAATTTTCTTATCATGGTGTTTAATTCATCTTTGTGGAACCAAATTCAATATTTCCATTCCATTTTTTTTAAATACCAAAAATGCCAAAGGGATAATATGCATAAATGCTCCAAAATCGTACTATTCTTGAAAGAAAACTATGTAACTTTTAACTTTTTCTCCGTTAAAAATAAAAACATTACCTAATTAAACCTTATTGAGCAATAAATATTTTCCAAAAATAAAAATCACCCCTTAAAAATTTCAAAACAAATTAAGAAATGCTTGATTCTCGGCATTAAATGACCGTAAATATCGATATGCTTTAAAACAAATTATTTTTTTAACGAGAGATCTTTTTTCAGAGTCATCTATTTCCGCATCATAAATTTTTGCGTTAATTTTGAGTTATTTAATTTAAAACGATTTTCATTTCAATTTTTTTTTTTCAAAATGCTCATCATAGCAATATGTCGGAAAGAAAATGAAATAAAAGCAATTTGTTTGAATGTTGTTTTAATTTTCATTTAATTATTTTTTTAAATTTAATTAATTTTTTCGAAATCAAAATAATTAATTTTGATAAAAAATGAAATAAAAAAAACAGATTTTATAAGTTTTTGCTCATATTTAAAAACGTATTTTTAGTTTTTAATATTGGAAATGATTTAAAAAAAAAAACATTGAATTTATAAAAATATTTTTAAATATTTTTTAAACAAAATAAAATAGATTTTGTTTTTCAATATTGAAATAATGTCATATGACACATAAATGTGTATTTATTTTCATAATTGTTTGTTTAGTTTTCTTTTCATTTTTAGGTAATTTTCTTGTTTAACGTTGTAAAATCGCAAAGTAGTTAATTTAGTGTCAGATGTAGACAAATATAAAAATCACATCCTTATTAAGTTAATTCTTCACTTAATATTTAGTGAAAATTTTGTATTGATTTGATAATTAACCGATTTTTGATAATTTTTATATAGAGAGACCCCGTTAAGAAGAAAAATTATTACTCTTTTTTCTCTCTCCATAATTCTGCTGTTAGATGCAATAATGCACACCGAGTTTTACGACACCAAATTAAACCACTGTTCTGTTACGAAGGTACAACGAAAAACAGATTACTTATTTTTATACGAATTTATTGGATATTTCTATCAATTCTTTTCCTCTGTTTGTGCCATATGGATGGATATAGAGGATACTCTTAAATTATTTCACTCACTGAAAATCAAAGCCACTTCCTTCGATTCCATTAAAATATCGATCTTTCAATTAAGATAAATAAATGTGTGTAATAATGTGAACTATGTGTCAACTTAAATATTATTAGCATCTTTTTTTCAATAGTTTTGGAACTGGGTTTTCATTTTGATACTATTTGCAAAAGTTAATCAAGAATTATGATTTTTGGAATTCTTGTTTAACAGGAAAGAACTTGTTTGTTTTGGGTTGGTTGTTTTTTATGGTATGTCAACCTTTAAAGGTCACTTAATGCCGAGGGCAAGACAATCTTTTAGTGTGTGTAAACACGCGTAGTTTTTTTAAAAATAACATAATGTTAACTATTTAACCCATAGCTGTTGCGTGTATTTATTCATCATAATCGGCGGTCACTCGTGTTCGAGTATGACTATCCTCCGTTTTGGTACCTGTCTGTGGAGTGGACCCTTTCGGGAAGACGCCTGCGCGTGATGTCTTTTAACGTGGGGAGATTGATGATGCACCTACCTGCAGTCACTACACGACGGCCCCTTGGCAGAGGAGGGAGGCCCGGAGGACCTGGTTCCAATGGCATGGAGAGAACCAAACCACGACAACTGGAGGCTATCCTCTGTTGCAGCCTTAGTCTGCCTTCTGTGCCGTTATGTCATCAGACATCATCCGCCACATCCGCCGTTGAGGTCTTCTTGCTTGCTTGCACTATTTAACCCATGGCATAGCTGGAGGGAAGATTTGGCTTCATACCTTTCCCAAGGGTATTAATGAACACGTGAACGTAGACGAACAACTTGGATAGGCAATCGGACTTCGAAACCGTACTCTACTACTTACGCGTGTATTTGAACACAAGTGGAACAATTGGGATTCGAACTCGCGTACTACGATTCCTAAGTTCAACTGCCTACCTACTAGGTCAAATCGACCCCGAAAGAAATTAAAATATCGCTTAAAAAAAAAAAAAACAAACAAAAAAAAAAGTAAAGTTAGAATTAATTTTTAAGAATCAATTTTCTCACCTTCAAAATAAACAAATAAGACTACTCTTATTTATTTTTTCTTTATAGAAATTTGGTACGATTTTCTTGTTTACATTGAAATCAAGAACCCTATTTCTTATTTTCTTCTTTAATGCTCCTAGCCACCCGAACCTTGCTGCTGCCACCCACCGGGTATCCCCCCCCCCTTTTGACTGTTTTTTTTTTCTTTTTCAAAATGAAAATGAGGGGAAAAAAAGGAAAAAGAAAAACAGAAAAAAAAACACCACAAACTTTTTTTTTACTAATTATTTATTTATTGAAATGAGAAATCTTGTGGGAAAAGATTTTCTGTTAATTATTTCTTGTTTTTTCAATTGCAATTAATTGCACCCACCAATGACTGACGCTATGAGTGGAATAATAAATGGTTGTTTAGGAGGCGCTAGAGGCAGTGTTTGTGGTGGTTGTTGGTGGTTGGGTGTGGTGTTGGTGTCTGTGTGTTTTGTGAACAATATTGCCGTGTAGTGCTTTTCTTTGCTTAGCCATAAATCGGTCCCGATGCAACGCAGAATGCGCTTTGCGGCCCCTTTATTACCTTCAAACACCCGAGAACACCCCAAATCTTTTAAAAAATGAAAAATTAACTCATCAACATTGAAACAATCTATAAATTTAATCGTTTAATTCAATATCTTTTTTTTTTAACCCTTTCGACCCTTTAGTAACTAAAGGCAAAAAGAGAGAGAGACACAGTACACACACACACTGACATTTCGACCCTAATATGTTTTTTTAATAACTACTCAGTAACTACTTGGTTATATTGTTAAGTCAGGTTCCGAAGCTGGAGAGGTTGAAATATCGTGATGTGTGTGTGTGTGTGTGTGCGTTTGCGTTGTGCGTGTCTCTTTTTGTCATAAATCACCAGGGCCGATATATCAGTTCTTTAGGGTTAAAAGGGTTAATGAAAGTCTTAAACGAAAAAAAGAAAACTTCCTTTTTTTTTTCTTTTCAATAAATTTGAAAATCAATTAACTTTACTTCTAGGAAATAAATAAAGATAATTATCAAAAAGCCCTAGACCTCCCCCTCTGTTATTACCCCGACTGACTGGCGACCCTTAATATGCTGTTGGATTAAATTTTGTCTATTAAAGCCCATTTTTTCTCCCTTTTTTTAATGCTTGAACTTTAGTTCAACTCTTGAGTCAAAACCCGAAAACACCCACTTTTCGGCTAAAATACCCTTAGGAAAAGTATCAAGTTTCTTGACCCTGATTTTTTCCTGCTACGTGAAACAGCACGATTTAATTATTAAAAAAAAAGAAAAGAAAAAACATCAGCAAACAAGATGAAGAAGATTTTACTCCATAAATAACACAGTTCACACAGAGGTTAATATGCCGTTAAACAAAAATAACATATCTTCATCTAAGCTCTAGCTTATTATTACTTACTTCATTATTAAAAAAAACAATTGACTATGAATATTTTGCTTATTCCATTAAATTTTTAAACTTATGAGTTTAGAATTCAAAAACAATTATTTATTTGAAAATTAGTAATAGTTAGAAAAAAAAAATTATCGGGAAACTAAGAATAAAATAAAATCACTTGAAAACGATGACGATGCAAAATGAATGCACAGAAATTGACACTTATTGAATTAAATTTCAAAGTTTTTGTTTACTGTTTACATCACATAAGTTTTTTTTTACTTCATTTAGTGAACCTAACCAAATAAGCGAGTGAATTGAATTAATGAATGAACAAGTCAGTAAGTGCATTATTATATATTCACTGACTCGAATAATCGGTGAGTTTGTGATTATTTAGTGAGTGCGTGAGGGAGGGTCTTCTTGTCTCAACTCGCCAGTCAGTAGTATTCCATTTTGATAAAAATATGAAATAAAAACATGTTTAGCCCAAGTCATTGATTTTTTTTTAGTCCTTATTGAATTACTTAATTATTTTTAATTAATTTATTATCCTATAATAATTTGTTTTATTTCAAATTTAAGCTTTTAATTAAAATTGATTTTAAATTTGTTTTAAGTTCGCAATAACAGAGTCACCCGGGTTTAAGAGAGTTGTTGTTGGGAAAAGGTCTCTTACGAGTTTCTTTTATACCCGGGTTTTGTTTAGGTAAGTAGACAATAACGCTCTAATTGGGGACCAGAGAAAATCTCTATCTGGGTTTCTCTTATAGCCGGGTTACACTGTAATGTATTGATGTTTGAATAAAAAATCTTTTCTGTTAAAATTCTTTGAAATTTCTAAAAATCAACTGGAATTCCCTCCCCCTTTTTTTTTTATTTATTTATTTAAATCATCACTACCTTTTTTTAGCCTTTGGATTTGCAATTTGCATCTTATTCTTTTTTCCCCTTTTTTTCTTTAATCTCGGCTTTATTCTTAGTCGTCGTCTTCTGACTTATTTACCCTGATTTTTTTTCTTTCTTCCTTTTCTTAAAACTTCTTTTCCTTCTTAAATTCCATAATATTCTTTTCTTCTTTTTTTCTTCTTTTTTTCTTCTTCTAATTCTTCTTCTTCCTCTTCCCTACCCACTTTCCAAGCAAACTGATTTTGACCCATTTTTTCTCAAATCCCCAAAAGGCCACTTTAAGGCAGCCTAACAACAACAACCCCAAACGTCACACACATTTTTCGTCTATTTTTAACACGAGAAAAAGAGGAAAATAAAAACAAATTAACAAATTTAATTAATTCAACTTCTTCGCCGTATTTATTATTTATTTTCGTTTTCTAACTAAATTTCATTTACACACACACACACACACACACACCAAAAATACACCAGATCAATTTAGTACACACACATAAAATTGTACAAGTGAAGTGCAGTGCAGTGCACTGTACTTGTGTATGTGTACACACACACACACACACATGCTACTTGCACAGGCACACACATTATGACACACTAACTCTACAGTGACAGTCAGTGTGTGTGGAGAGTGGAGTGGAGTAGTGGACTGTGTGTACACAAACACAATCAGTCACACAACACAGTATGAGTACCACCAGTGAGTGCAGTTTCAGTTACTGCAGTTAATACATACATCACGCACACATATTCACACAGTAATATAAAAACAGACACATTCACACGATATACGATATATGCACACACACATTATGCTTATACACATTCACATTGTACATTTGCACAAACACACACATTCACATTGTACATATGCAGACACATTCACACGTTACATATGCACACACACACATCATACAGTACATACATACACGCAACAAGCACATTCACACAGTTCATATACACACATTCACACAATATGCACAAATACATTTATATAGCATGGCACACACATACACAATTTCTCCAAAGGCCCATTCCATGAAAAGTGGTCCTGAATCAAAGAATTTTAAACCAAATATTTTCCAACATATTGATATTTTTTCTAAGAGACAATATCCTAAATCACAAAAAAATGAAAAAATCGAATTCTGATCTTTCCTTAACTGAAATTAAAAAGCAAACCAAATTTCAAGTATTTTGTTTTTTCTCTGAATTTCTAAAACTATTCAAACTTTTTATTTGAATCTTTTTGTCTGGCTTTTTGAAATGACACTTGGAAATTATTCAATGGCACTCACATTCATGAATTATTTGAATAAACTAAAGAAAACAAACGTTTTGAATGGTCACTCTTTAACATTTCTTTATTTGTTTTGTACTTTTGTTCTAATCTAAACAGCATTTGACCAACCATATCCTTAGAACTTTTGTGTCAATTGTTGATTTCAAAAATCTCCATGCCAAACTTAGGAAGCATTTGTGGATATTTGGTCAAGTATTCAACTTTGGTTCTTTAGATTTGGGGTTATAATTAAATGAGTATTCACTCTTTAGTTATGCTTGGCAACCAATACTTGCGGCACATGCAAGTATACACAAACAGTATATGCCCCCCCCCCGGTCTTCAAGATTTAAAGACAATTTTGATATTTTAAGTTCGGCGTGAGAGGCGGGTTGAACGACGAAGGGGCAATGCGTCCATCGGCCCCTGTGCGGTGCTTGGGTCAGTGCACACTGCAAGTACACAAACAGTATAACATTGTATAATAATAAGTGCAACAACGAAATTCTGTAAAAAGAAAAAGTTAAAGAAACTACAACGGCAGAATCTGAAGAAGGAGTCTGTTGGAGGAGTTTTGTGCAATGGCTTTCACCTGGGTTTGAACTTGTGTAAAATGATTCTAGAGTCCAATATTTTACTACTACAGTACCAGTGGAGCTATAGTGGTAAAAGATTGGATTCTGGAATCATATTACAAAAGTTCAAATCCACCCTTGCTGCTCAATTGCTACTCTTATTAAATTTTATAATTTTGTTGTTGAACAATAATTGTTCTCATCATCCCATAAAATGCTGAACTGGGCAAAACAGGTTTTGATAAGTCAGGATTGAACTTGTAACCTCTAGGATATTGAACATGTTTCCTAATCATTTTTAGCTGTGTGGGGCTCCCTTTTTAGTGGTCACTCATTCACTTCTGGTGATCAATTGATTTTTATAGCTTTTGGAAAACAAATTCACTGTCAACCAGATTTTAAGGTAATGTTAGAAGTTGTACCATGTAGCAAATGTTTAAAATTTCAATAAATAAAAATGTCCAGTCAGAGGTCGAGATTCAGCAGAAATAAAAAAAAAATAAAAATCACAAAGATCCGATTAAAGGAAGATAAGATTTATGGGAAATGTTTCAATAAGATTTTTTTTTTTACTAAAATCAGATTGAAGTAAAATATCCTCTTTTAAGAGGTTTTTGTTTTCATATTGCTGAGTCAAAAAGAAGAAAGCATTTTTTATCTTAATTTTATCATTAGATTCAAAAAGATGAATTTATTGTGACTTATCTTTGCTTATTTCAGCATTTCTTTATCGCTTTTGTTGAGTAACAACAACAATAAAAAAAAAAGTAAAAATTTGAATACGAAATATTTTTAGTATTTTATTTTTTTTATTTTTAACAAATACAATCTAACTAAATATTTTTGTTGAGTAACAACAACAATAATAAAGTAAAATTTGAATACCTAATACTGACCCATTCAGTACTAATACTACAACTGTACTGTCGTTCACTGGAGATATTATTGTTTAGAAATATATTCTTTAGATTAGGTGTATTTTGGAAGTATTATTTTCATACATGTCTCATTAAAGAAAACTTTTATCCTCCTTTTCAGGATCTTCCATTTTGTTTTGTTTTTTTTCTTTTTTCCAAGGCAGGCTTTTTGTTTTGGGGTCTAAAGTTCTGATGTTTTTTTTCCTCAAAGCTTTCCAAACGTTTTTTTATCCCCCTTGACCATCCTCAGTCATTGACATTTTTTTTTGTCAATTACATTTTAGATTATATTGTCTTTTCATCTGATTTTTTTTCTTGTTGTCAAGATATTTTATCTTTGCATTTTTTTATGCATGTTCTTTTAGGCGTTTTTTTTATCATCACAAATGTTATTCCAGCTATTCTAGGAGGACTGAAAACCTTTGGAAAGCTTGGGAAATACATAAGAACATTAAACCTTCAAACCAAGAACCTTGTTTGGAAACTAAGAAAAATAGAATGAGACATAGATGAAGAATAAAATATATTCTTTTGATAAAATTGTAAATGTTAAAAATTGTGAGTGCTTTTGTTTAATAAACAAAGGTGAACCTCTTTCACTTTGTCAATCACATCTCTGTGATCACTCTGAATGAAGTCGATGGATCCATCTCTTAACTTTGCTGACATCAACTGCATTGGCTCCATAAAAATTTATCAGGTGCATGTGAATGTTGATTGGTTCATTTTTTTTCTACATGAGGAATTCAATAATGTCATCTCTGCTTCTGATGCACATCCATGACAGGGATTGCTTTCTTAGTCTCACACTGTCAATACCTGCAACAGAAATTTTTAGGTTATGAATGCATAATTTCATTCATCTTAACAACACAATTTTCAATCCTCCCTGATCTATCATTACTTTTAGAACAAACCTTGTGCATTACTTTTTTTCTCAATGACTTAAAAGGATTGCCATTAATTGATGTCTGCTAGTGACTGATGTGATGACTCAGGAGTAAGGCCTGAAGAGGTGTTTTTTGCACCATATTGTCTTATGAACGGAACGGGAGGGGGAATTTATGCTTGTAGAGTTCTTGAAAAAAAAAAAAAGAATAATTGCTAACACTGTGAAAAGTAGTTACTGAAGGAATTAATGATGATAATAATAATAATAATAATAACTAGTAGAACCCCTGGAAATTCAATGGTAGTTGAAACCTCAACTATCATATGAGCAAGAACCTTCTGATCACATAATCAAACAAACAGAATAAGGCTGTCTTTTAATATAAAAATTAGTTATTAGTTTACATCATGCCATCAATTAAAAAGACAAACTTGGAGAACTGCTGGAGATATTATTACAAGAGAACTAATTTTAAATCTATCCAATATAAGTTTTTCTTACATTTTTAAGATCGTTTATGCTGAGGATTTTTTAATGAATGAAGTTATTTAAAAAAATTTTAATCTCTAAAATCTGTTATTAATTAGAGTTTGTGATGATAATGATTTCTTATTTGTGACTCTGGAAAGACATTGGACAAGTAAATTAATATTTAGATAATATTAGTAATAACAAAAAAAGGGAAAGCAACACTAGTAACATTATATTCATCTAAATATATTAGATCTGAAAATGTATTAGCTGTTCCTTGTGTTTCTTTGTATGATTTGTTTGTTTTTGTGATTAACGGCATATCAACCTTTTTAGGTCATTTTAATGGTGAGAACAATTACTTATGATAAACGTTACTTTTACACACACATAGATTTTTGTTGCACTATTTAATCCATAGCTAGAGGGAGGGGCGCTTTTGCAGAACAAGCAAATGGAGAAATTTGGCCGAACCCTAAACCCTTACCCTAAACCCCTAAACCCTAGCCAATCAAATTGATGTCTTACAACCGGTGAAAAGTCCCCGAGCAAAAAAAAATATTTCTCCATTTGCTTGTTCTGCAAAAGCGCCAAGGAAAGATTGGGATTCATAACTTTCCCAATGGTATTAGTCGACATGTTAATGCAGTCGGAATAAGACGCGTTGTGTAAGATTGCCTATCCAATGGGCCACGCCGACCATAGCTGGAGGGAAGATGAAGATTCATACCTTTCCCAATGGTATTACTCGACATGTCAACGTAGACGGAACAACTTGGATTTGAACCCACGTACAGCAGTTCCAAAGTCCAATTGCCTATCCACTTGGGCCACGTCGACCGCCGCTAAATTTCTCTATACCTAAAACCGAAATAAACCTTTGACCCTGACTTATCAAAATTACCGAGTAGTCACTCAGAGCCGTTATATTAGAGGAACATATTAAATCTTTGGACCCTGACTTGTTAAAATTACCAAGTAGTCACTCAGAATCGTTATATTAGAGGAACATATTTGGATCATGACTTATTAAAATTACCAAGTAGTCACTCAGAGACGTTACATTCGAGGAACAAACATATAAGTGCCAGAATATTGTAGTGTCTTTTTTGTCTTATGTTGTCAGGGCCGATGTATCGGCCCATTAGGATCTACGAAGTTAGGGTAGACTTTAATTTTAGCCTCCTAATTCAGAACGGCCTGAAAAATAAAAAAATAACGAGGGAAGTTCATTTGGCCTAGTGGGTAGGTAGTTGGTCTTTGGAATCGTAGTACACGAGTTCAAATACTAGTTGTACCGTTTAAGTTCACATTTAGCCTTGTAAAAAGTTTAAATCTCCACATTACCCCAAGCTATGGGTTAAATAAAACATTTTATGATATAAAAAAAACTATGTGTGGACTGGACAGAAATAAAGTTTATTTTCTAAAAAGTGATTGTTTTCGGCATTAAATGACCTAAAAAAAGGTGACATACCATAGAATAAAAACACACCTAATAACCAGGACCATCCTTAGTGCCCCTGCAGACCCCGCAATTGCGGGAGGGCGCAAGTTCCCAAGGGGCCCACAAGGTTCCTTGGCTTAACTAGAAAATAATCATCACACTTGAAATATACACCTATCAATCCATTTCTCTTTCTGTCTATCTCTCTTTCTCTCTAAATATATATTTGTATATGTATTAGTTAAGCGAAGACACGGAGTCAACGGCCTTCGGTGACTGTCAGTTTCTCGCTTGGCGGTCATCACATGCTCTATCACTAATATGGAGCACTCTAACTATAAGCAACCTTACTCTACATAATAATATTTGTATATTATATTTACTTGGTGAGTACCAACCCAAATTTGGCACAAGGCCATTTTTACGTGCTCTTACCCAGGCGTTTTACATTCGGTGTTACCCTTCACCTAGATGAGATGCTCTCTCGAGTTTACGAGCTCCATCTGCCTGAGGCTGCTAAAGGTGAATGTAATGTTTTTGACTGAGATTTGAACTCGCGTAGTACGATTCCAGAGCCAGTGCTTTTACCAATACTCCACCGTCGCTGCCTATTTGTATATGTATGTATATATAGTCTTTGATCGAAGGCTCCAGTATGATAAGGGGGGGGACAACTTACCTTTTTAGGGGAAAGGGGGCCGCAAGGCACATTCTGTGTTGGGGCCGGAAGGTGGTTTAGCACGGCACTGCTAAAAACAGAAAAAAAAACCAAAAGCCAAAAAACAAGACAAAAAAATACAAATATCAATAAAAAAAGAAAAGGTAAAGGCTTAGACCAGGGATGTCCAAAGTCCGGCCCGCGGGCCAAATCCGGCCTGCCTGTTAATTTTTTGTGGCCCTCGACCGCATTTTGAATAATAAGTGATGCTCACCAGCGTGATATCTTACGTATCAAAACAAGCTGCATTGAGTCAGACCTCACCCATTTGTTGCATTCAATGAGGCAATTTCACCCTTCATATTAAATGTATTATATTTACTTGGTGAGTATCAACCCAAGTTTGGCACAAGGCCATTTTTACGTGCTCTTACCCGGGCTTTTTATATTCGTTGTTACCCTTCACCTAGATGAGCTGCTCTCCCGAGCTAACGAACCCCATCTGCCCGGGGTTGCTGAAGTGAAAGTAATGGTTTTATGTTAAGCTCAATGTTAAAAATAGCCTAATGTGTACATTAGGCAGTGGAAATTAGCTAACGTGTACTTTAATGCCGTTATAGCTGAACTTTCCACACTCTAGCCAGAGTTCAATTTTGGTGACCTGACATCACCGTCATTCTCAAAGCCAGGGTGTGGTTGAACGGCTAAATGGTGTTATTCAGGGGAAACTTGCCATCTGGATGCAAGAAAATAAGGTAGAATCTTATTTTAGCGTCCCTTACTCCAGAAAATATTTTGACAAGGGGCATTATTGGAAAACGATTTAATTT
>JAUZSX010197396.1:0-31982 GCA_034780655.1 Idiosepius hallami
GAAAAAAAAAAAAAAAAAAAAAATATATATATATATATATATATATAATATTTATACACTTTTTCTTTTTTTCAGCTTGTGGCACCAGACAACCAGCTGATGTTCTTTTCGCCCATGATTCTGCTAACGCCGGTGTTTCACGAACTAAACAGACCCTAAATTTCATCAAATCCGTTGTTAATGACTTCGATATCGACCCAGACCGTATTCAGGTGGGACTGCTCTCAAACAACTGCCCTCGTACATCCGGTTTCTCGTTCAGTGCTCACAAGAACAAAAACGCAGTCCTTGAAAGTCTGGAACTCAAATCTTCAGATTTGGCAAAACTCATCTACAAATTGCGTCGACATGGCTTTGAAATGGACAACGGAAAGCGCACCATGGCCAAAAAGATCGGAATCATCGTCATCGACAGTGGGTCTGAAGACCCGCTTTCGGCTATGGACGAGGCCCAGAGAGCTAGGTCTCAGGGTATAGAACTATTTGTGATTGTTGTTGGCGAGGCATTTTCACCGGAAGAAATGAAAATGGTGTGCAGTTCCCCAGCCACAGAACATTTATTCAAAGTCCAATCTTACGAAAAATTAGAAACTATCCGATCACAGCTGCTCGAAAGAATATGTGATGGTAAGTAAATTCTTTTCCCATTTACTTCATCAAACGTTACACCGAGTGGTGCGTTAAGAAGCAGTTTTTTTTTTCATTTGCTGTTTCCGTAGCCTACTTGTTTTACGAGAAAGAGTCGCTAACCATATGCATGCTCAACACCTAACTTGAAGGACCTTTGAAGAGAACTAAATAATAACAATAATATTCCTGGGCTTTTAAAACTAATGTTGCCGTTTATCTAGATGAGTTACTCTCCTGAGTTAACGAGTCTCATCTGCCCGAGGCAACTTAAAGTAAATGCAATGGTTTTGATTGGAATTTGAATTCATGTAATACGATTCAGTCAAGTCGGGTTGGAGACACAGGTTCCTGTTAGATCACCGAAATTAAGCAACGTATAGCTTATTTAGTACTAAAGTCGGTGACGACTTAGAAAAGTCAGGTACTATACTGGTCCTCCACTTTGGAGCTTAGAATAGGGGTAACAACCCAATTCTGTAAAAAGACAGACAGTCGGACAGAGACATTTGTTGATAGATGTAAATGTATAGTTTATTGAGTTCAACATATTTTCTAATTCAGATAATTTATTATATAGGTAATTTTTTGCCTTACGAAAGATCTGAGAAACCAAGGAGCCTTGCGCATCCCACTCCCCTTTGCAACTGCAGGGTCTGTGGCGACCCTAAGTACGGCCCTACGGGTCATTGTGCGCAAATACCCGAGTGGCCAGTTCATTATTATTGAGGGTATTTTCGTGTACCAAAAAGTTGCACTCTCTTAAAGTTGAACCAACCAATACAAAAAGTACAAGGAAGGATTTTTAAGCTAAATATTTTATTAAACAGAAAAAACTTTGGTTATTAACGATTTTTATAAAGACAAAAAAAAAGACCGCACAAAAAATGAAATCGCAAAACAACGCTTATGCGACTAAATCTATAAAATTGTTCTTAAAAGCCGTGATAAATATGAGTGCGTTTCTGTTTGTGTGTGTGTGTGTTTGTGTGTGTCTCTGTGTGTGTGTTTGTGTGTGCGTGTGTCGCTCATGTGCACACGCACGTGTATATTGTAGGCACACCCTGCAATATTGACCTTTTCTTTTCTTTTCTTTTCTTTTTTTTTTTTTGTTTTGTTTTACTTGCTGCTGTTGTCAGCAAATTCTTTCTTGGAGAATTGCAAAGAACCATTAAAAGGAAAAGTGTAAAATAGTTTGTTTTTTGTTTTTATTTAAATCTCTCTCGTGCACTTTTCTACAAAAAGGGAGAGACAGAAAAAAAAAGAGAGTGAAAATCCAGAGAACCAAGAAGCATTAGTCCATATTAAAGTCTCATCTAGGGAAAAGAAAGAAGAAAACTTCGCCTTTTTCCTAACTTCAAATATCAGAATTTGGCGAATGCTGAATTCTTACGATTCGACAATTCACTTCCTGTACAACCCACTAAAAATAAACTCTCTCTCTCTCTCTTAGGTTGCTTAAATTTATAGAGTGCTCTCAGCTCAATATCAGTGATAGAGAGTGTACATTAATTAAGTGTAGACACGGAGTTAACAGCAACTGGCATGTTTCGCTTATGCGGTAATCAGGCTGATGACCACTTAAGCGAGAAATTGGCAGTTGCCGACGGCTGATAACTCCGTGTCTACACTTAACTAATATATATAGGCACTTTTGCAGTTCATAGAAGAACCGATTTCACTCTTAAGAAAAGGGAAAACCAGCGAATCACCGGTTGTAACTCGGGCAATTTGATTGGCCGATGAAAGTAATGAAAATGACTTGAATTAAATTAGAAAAATAAGTAAAATAAATGTTAATTTTGTAAAATTTGAATTAAATTATTTTAATAAATCAATTTGATAACTGAATTTGTGTGGAGGAAAAGGAAATCTACTGAGGTATTTCTCCGTATATTAGTATGTATCAGAGAACAGTTACTCCTTCTAAAGACTGTGATTATTTGTTTTTAATATTTAATTTTCCCTTATCAGTCTGCAACCAGGAGAACTGTAAAAACGATAATTATTTGTTTCTATTGTTATTGTTTTTATTTTTGATATTTTTTATTTTCCCATTATTTTTAATAAAAAAAATTAAATGAATATTGTTTAATTTTAATTTCTTAGTTCTTTTATCCTTATTTGCGTCAAATTCAAGTTTCGTCGCAAAATGACGATATTTTCATCGGCCAATCAAATTGCCCGGACTTCCCCACTTGACCTTGAGGTTAGGCAGTCAGACTCAGGTTGCGTCATTCAAAAAATTACTTGCGGACAAAAAATACATTTATCAAAAAAAAAAGATTGTTCTCGGTATTAAATTACATAAAAGTGTTGATATGACGTAAAACGTAAGTTTGAATTTGCAAAATTACCAACTAGCCAATAGAGCCATGAAGAGCCTAAATATAAGCTATGTCGTTTTGTTTTGTTTTTTTTTGTGTGTGTGTGTGTGCTATTTATTACCACGGCGAATATATCGGCTTTTTAGGGCCTAAAAGGTCAACTTAATACCTTTGGGAAAGATATACATATTTATTCCCACCAGCTAAAAATCAAATGAGACCTCTTCCAGTGGTGTTCAAACAATCTCAAAAATAAGGCGACATCGATGAATATTGTTGTCAGAATGAAATGACCAGAGGCAACAAAACAAAAATTGACAAACTGACTTCATTACAAAGCCTGTGACAATAAATTGATTAAAAAATATGCTTGACATATCATTGGTTATTGAGGCTATGACAAGAATATTTTAAATAAAAGTATGTTGTCATGGCCCTATTGATAAGTAAAGAATTAAAAGAAATGGTAAAATCACAAAATAGTAAAGTCGGTGACAAGAATAGTCTTTAATAAAAGCATACAGCCCTACTAAGCAAAGAATTAAAAGAAATGGTAAAATCGCAAAATAATCAAGTCTGTTACAACATTAATCTTTAATAAAAACATTAAATTCCTACTACTAAATAAAGAATTAAAAGAAATGGTAAAATAGTAAAATCTGTTACGAGATTAATCTTTCATAAAAGTATATTAACACAAATGATAAGTAATCCTTATCGCCATTGCCAATCCAATTCCCTACCCAAAGCCACGCACACAAAAAAAAACACCAAAGAAAATAATGTTTGTCACGTAATTTCAAGCTTGTGTTTTGTTTTGATTAAATCGTGGTGATTTAAAAATAATAAACTGAAGAATAGTTTAAATCTCCATGGGTGATCTGCTGTGCTGGCTGCTGGAAGAATTTGCTTTTTAAAGATAAACAATTTAAAATGCTGACAGAAGTAACAGTTTTATTATTATTTATTTTATAATTATGTTGAACAAGAAAGAATAGGACAAGCCTAAAGCTTTTTTTTTCGGTCATCTCTCTCATCAGGGCTAAAATCGATGGCAAAAAGCAAGGCAAGAATTAAAGTGAAAAAGGGGGGATATATTTACTTGTGTGATATGTGTAAATTAAAATTAGGGACTAACCCCATTCCTTTTTTCTTTTGACTATTCAAGTTGTTTATAAGTTTGTTGAAAAAGAAAATTTTAAGCAGTTTTTATGATTTTCAACTCCACCTTTACCTTTCCCTACCACCCACACAACTCTTTATTTTATTTATTTATTTTTTTTACTTTGACATTTTCGTCTCAATTTTTCACAATTTCTGAACATTTATTCTTATGTTTTCTTTTTAGTATTTGATCTGTTTCTTCTTCCTTTCTTTCTTTTCCATTCCCCTAAATAGCCACGCACGCCACCCACACCGAAAACAACACTTCGCTTCTTGCTCTTCTCTTCTTTCCCTTCCCGTCGTCTTCTTCCATTCCTTCTACTTTCAATGGAACCAAACGACGATATTTATTTACGTAGGCCGAATTATTCGCTCGTCGTCACCACCGAAGTAAACACCAATAATTGGTACGGTCGGTGATTATTGGCAGACGTGACGAAAAATAAAAAAAATCCACACCTGTAGACGTAAAATAAACAAACACGGACGATCAAATAACGACTATAAACTTAATCCTTACTCGGTAACAATTACTGATTTCTTGACAAATAATTCTCATGGCCTTAAGTGACTTCTTGGGCTGAACTTTAAGATTTTTTTTTACAATCGGAATACTTTTTGTATTTATCTCCCTTTGTTATATTGGTAGTAATAAATGGACGATGGATTTTGCCAAAAAAATAAAAAGTTTCTACTCACTTTATTTTTTTTTCTTTTACAATTTTTTCTTCTTGATAGAATGATTTTTTTTTTTTTTTCTAGAATGAATTTTTTTTTTCTAGAATGAATTTTTTTTAAATGAGTTAAAAAATATTTTTTTCAACCAGGACATCCTCACAAGCAAGGATCAGTTTTATGAAGAAACCTATAATTTCTTTTAACATTTAACGTTACTCCACAAACATTATTAGGGGTTTTGTTTTAAGACTTAGTCTGGGAAAACTGGCTAAATGCATATTGTTAAGGTATTCTGTAAGTGAAAAAAATATATATATTAGAATAAAGGCTTGTTCTAGTGTGATTTGATTAAGTGTAATTTTGCCATTATAAAACTTAGATAAAGTTCAAAATCGTTTGTTTTTATTTTATAGTTATTAAAAAAACAGTTTACTATTACTACCAACCTCTCTGACACATTCTTTTTCTCACACGTCCGTAAAAATTAAAAAATAAAAAGGGTCTTTTACAACCCTCCTCCTCGACCAATCAATGGACAGCCATTTTGTCAGGCTCACTGAAAGAATAATCCCTCATCTTTCACCAAAATTCACTCACAGGAACAACAGGTGGGAAAATTCCTCTCCCAAATTTGTGTGACAATTGAATATTAAGGAATCATCTCTACTCTTTGGACGTTAAAGAACTTTAGACTTTCTAAGCCGTAAAAACAAGGACTTTTCTTGTTTATATTCCTTTACTTAAAAAGCTACGGTGGAGCAGTAAAAGCTCGGGTTCTGGAATCGTATTACGCGAGTTTGAATCCCAGTCAAAACCATTACTTTCACTTTAGCAGCCTCGGGCACGTAGGGCTCATTAACTCGGGAGAGCAATTCATCTAGGTGAAGGGTAACACTGAATTAAAAAAGCCTAGGTATTTAGAGCAAGTAAAAATGGCCTTATGCCTGACTTGGTTACTACAAAGTAAATATAATATTCCTTTACCTAAATAGTTCATTCTCTTTCTCTATCGTTTTTTTCTTTTTTGTCTTTGTAATTCCCTTTGTTTTTTTCACCAATTTCAAGTAAATTCTTTCCCACAGCAAAACCCACAACTGATAGTTTGCTTTGCCAAAAAAACACTTTATAGTTTTATACATAAATTTAAATGTTTTGTTATATTTTTCAGAGCTTTGAATACTGCAACCTGATTGAGAGTGGATCTAGAATGAGTTGGACATTAAAAAAAGAAAAAAAACAAATTAACAAAAAGGAAACGGTATTGGAACGTCTATAATCCATCCTGCAAAAAAAAAATCGATTCAAGACTTGAAAACCGCAGGCGGCTCTTGTCTTCAAATCATTTTGGTCATGTAGCATTGTGCACAAGTGTCGCCAACCACAGACTTGGATGAAGAACCCCAATGCCACAGATGCCACTATTAAAATACTTGATTTCACAAGCTCTTCAAGAATTTACAAGTTACAATATACCTATTTCGTATAGAAAAAAAATGCTTGATCATGCTATTTAAAATATTGGCTAATTGAGGATATTCTTTTTGGAGACTCATCGAAAAAAAAGAGACATCAATTTCATATGCAGAACAATTGACACAAACTAATGAACTTTTCGTTAGGCATTAACCCTTTCGACCCTAAAGGGCCGATATATCAGCCTTAGTAAATAAATGCAAAAAAGACACACTGATATTTCAACCCTAATATGGTTCTTTAATAGAACGGCTCAGAGTGACTACTTGGTAATATTGTTAAGTCAGTTTCCAAAGGTAAACGTTGAAATATCGTTGTGTGTGTGTGTCTTCTTTTGCCTTAAGCCGCCAGGGCCAATATATTGTTTCTTTAGGGTTTAAAGGGTTAAATATAATAGTAATATTGATGATGATAATCCTAAAGCCATATCTACAACCAACAAACTCTTTACCTTTTAAGATATTAAAAAAATAACCAAAAGAGAGGGGTGAAAATCATTATGGAAAAAAGGGTGACACCCACTAGAATTAAGCCTTGCTTAATATTATGATGACATTTATGTAAAAAGAAATTTTCAAATTATATTCATGAAGTCAAAGAGAAACAAACTACAACTAGAGATAAATAAACTCTCCCTACAAACTAATGAGCTAGACTCCCGTAAATGAATTGATAAAATTTAAATAAAAATAATACAATGGGGTAGCTGGATCCATGTATATAAAAATGTACGGTAGGCTAAAATTGAATAAAATAGATATATAACAGTGACAGGCTGGATCTATTTAAACAATATGATACAGTAAATTAAAATAAAAAATAATATAATGGTGGCTAGATGGGCCTATATAAATGAAATGGTAGAGTAAGTTTAAATAAAAAAATATTCAATAATGAGTAGCTGGACTCTGGACAAGTTCTACTGAGGAGTCTAGAACTAGTATGAAAGGAATGGTCAAGGAAATATTTTAATATTAATATTGATATTTTGTCATTTAATTTATAAAGAATCATGTGCAAGTACAGAGGTTCTACTGTATTATTAATATTATTTATAAATTAAAATTGAATACATTTTATGAATAAAAGGTTTTCCACACTTTGATAAAAAAAAAAAAAAGAGGGTATTTAGATTTTAGTGAATTTAAAAGAGTTCAATCTTTGTTTTTAAGATGATTGCTAAAAATACAATAATAATAATCTATATTGATAAACAGGTTCTACAACAAATTGCAATGTACAAAGAGAGAAAATATTTGAAAGAAAACAGTTGAAATTGTGGGTGGAAAATGAAAACATTAAAACTTACATTCAGAAGATTTCACGAGAAGTTAGGAAGAAAAAAAAATACCTACAATGAAGTTCACAAGTTCTGTCACTTGTTTTTCAAAAGTAATAAGAAAGCTAGAAGAAAAAAAATATCAAATTTATAAACTGTTTTTTTTATATTTTATTCAGTTGTGACATTTTTACATAAGAAGTAAATCTGTTTGAATACCATCATTTTTGTAGCTTCACGCCCCAAGTGACATTAGGTTCAGAAATTTAATGATAGTTGCAAAAATTACATAAACAGCACTTTAAAATATTGGCTATTTGGGTCGAAATTTTGTACATCTTTAAACCCCTAGAGAGCAGCATTTCTCAAAGTGGTATATACCACCACTCTGGGGGTGTTGAGAAAGTCCAAGGAGACAATAAGAAATTTCACCAGGGTTGGGCATACAAAATGATTACTCAATGTTTTAAAACTATGAAATTTTATATTATACACGAGTGTGTGACTATTGGGACAGCTTTGTTACTGGAACAAAATTAATCTATACTAGTTTCTGTTGTTCAGCATCACTGAAACGGCCAATTAGTCATGGTTTAGTTTAAATATAAAAACTTTATTTAGTCTTAGATCCATGTATTTCATTGCATGATGCCTATTATTGATTAACTAGAATGTATGCAAACTTATTCTTTCTTACATATATCATACATTACTGAACAGAAATTGTCAAGTGTCCCTGCTGCTAGGTTAATGGATTTGCTACTAGGCAAATGCAAACTCTGCCTCAGTTGGATGCTTCACAATTGAGCTTTAGTGACCGGTTGTACGAATTTTCTATACTTCCATTGCAAACCCTAATTTACATAGAAATACTGTGTGATTTTCTTGATAGATCATACTAACAAGACAACAAATAATATGATACATCTTGCAATTTAAACATAGTTATGTTTTCCTTATAGAGGGAAACCAGCAGTCGAAAATCAAATTGTGTTTAAAAAAACAGTGGTTAAAAAAGTTTGTAAAACAGTCCTTGATTATAGTTTAGACTGCAAGAGGTGAAAAGGGTTTTAGATCACCTTGTCTATAACCACACCTATTACCTTCATCAGTGGATGGCACTTTACAGTCTATTATTAAGTTTATCTCACTAGCAACATACTATGTGTTCAGGTAACTACCCTATTTAGTAGTTTTACACCTGGCTGGATATTTGAGCTTTAAAATTTAGGAAGTCAGCAATAAGTAGCAATTCACAGTCCACAAATAATTTTTAGTTGTTTAAGAAGTTTCTTTTCATGTAATATGAAAGCAACTAATTGGTTTTTCAAGATTAATACTAAATCCTTCATTCACTAAAAAGTCAATTTTATTATTAACTGGCTGATAATTTTGTGTACATCAATATGTATCTAGTAGATGTGTTTTGTAAATAATTTCTAATATCTTCATATAAATCCAGTTCATGTATATTATTTGTAAATAAATATTAAATTCTAAAAGCTTTTACTAATCAACTGTTTATCATCAAAAAACCAAAATATATAAACCGTCCAAACAAGCAATATCAAATCATGATTTTTCGCACTTTGTTTTACATATGAACGTATCAACAGATTGAACACAAAATTTATCTGAACTTCAAAAACCCACAAAAGAATTCTTCAGATTTCACACACAAACACGCACAAAAAATCTTAAATTAAAAATTATTAATTTTTATGCCAGTTGGCATTTTGACAAAAAAAAAAGTACATTTTTCATTCATAAACTGTTTTTGAAGCAAATACTGTTTTAGCTGTCAAAAAATAAAAATAATAGAAACACTATGAGATGTGTTATTAATTTTCTTTCATCTCGTAATTGTTAAGCTTTTCTTCAGAGACTATTAGACATAAGAATAGATTTAGAATTAGCAAAAGAAATCTTAAAAACCCAGTGATTAAAACATTATGTTACAAATAGGAATTTAACCTTGTGCGCTTCAACAAAACAGATTCATATGAAGTAAAATAAGAAATAATTTAAGTTATTTTTGCAAATCTTATTTTAACAAATTGCTATTTTTTAAGAGTACGCTGAATATCAATAATGGCAAAAGTAAAAAAAAAATGTAATGGAAAAATATATCACATCAATTAATGAGATCATAGAAAAAAGAATTATCAGGCAATGGTTGTTTTGTTCTTTTTAATGAATCCTATCATATAAAGATAACCGGTCTGAACAAAAAACATCACCTGCTCAGAAAAAGGGTTTTGAAGCTGATAGAAAAGATGTAATTATTCTGAATACAATTTATATTTGAAAAAAAAAATCTTTGTTGCAACTAGAACTTTTAAAATAACTTCCTATCAAAAACGGAAATAATTGTAAAGAGGAAAATTCAGTAGAACCATTATTTTCCAAAATTGCATATAAAATAAACTATTTTGTAATAATGGTGTTTCACAAATTTATATGAAATTTTATATTCAGAAGGGATAAGATTTTTTTTAAAAAAGACAATCATTTGTATGATTTATAACTTGTAAATTCTTTTTTGTTTGATGAATTGTAACGGGATTTAACTGGAAATTTAAACTAGAGAAAAAACCCAAGGTTATCTCCCTTGAAATCTTAAACAAGATTTAGCAGTGAATCTGTTGAATCGACTAAATGACAAACCTGGGCTTTCATCTTGCACTTATTAACATCAATGCAAATTAATAAAAACTTGGTTTATTAGTTTTTATATAAATTTGTTTTGTTTGTAACTATTAAAAATCATTAACCAATGAGCGGTTTCAGATAATTCTTATGAGATTACGAAGATTATCGTATGAAAGAGGGTATATGTCCAACAAAGACACATAATTATAATTTCTTGTTATAACAAATAAAAATAACTATTACTTTTAACTCAACTAGTCCAGTTATTTAGGGCTGTAACATACCTTTATTAGAAAATATTCTTGTAGTTACTTGACTATTTTAGGATGGTACCATTTCTTTCAATTGCAGTAGGGCTGTGACAATATTCTTTAATAAAATCCTATGGTCACACCCCTAATAATAGTTAAATCTTTTTTTTTCAACCCCTAATTTCTAAATGACTCTTGAAGATCTAAAAGAAAAAAAAACGTCTACATTTGTTTTATTTGTAAAAAGGAAATGAATTATTTTGAGGAATTTGTCTTTTAAATGTCATTAGCTAAGTATAATTTTAAAAAGACAAGGGAAGTAACAAGATTTCAACTGCAAAATTTTTTTTAATTTCAGAAGCTTGAAACCCAATTAAACGAGGCAATGATTTTTTTAAAATATATTTAAAATTTTGAATGATTCTAACGATTTGTTTTTGTAATTTTTCCAGCAAATCAATCCTTATTTAGGATTATTATAAAACATTAGTTACTTTGGTTTTATGGATGGAAAATAAGTTTTTAATAATTTAATTTTATTTCTCTCAGGAATCAAGAGATTGGGGTCAACCATATTTAAAATTTCTCTTAGATTTGAGAAAAGCATGTTTGTTTGTTTTTGTGTTTAACAGCATATCAACCTTTTTTCATCATTTTAATGCTGAGAACAATTTTAATAAACATTTTTATACACACATTTTTTTTAATAAACAAGTTGAACTATCTAATCCATAGCTAGAGGGAAGATGGTATTCATATCTTTCCCAAGGGTATTAGTCAACATGTCAATGTAGACAGAATACCTTAGATTTGAACCCACGTACCACCGTTCTGAAGTCCGATTGCCTATCCACTGGTCCATGTCGACAACCCCATAAAAGCATGTAAAAAGTTTTTTATTCTATGTAATTAAGAGATTCAGAGATGTTCTTTTTCCTTCATTGTCCAAATTAATCACACAGCTTGTGACAGATGATTTATGTGCAGATACTTTGACTAACAAGATACTCAATGGATGTAGATGTGCAATTTAAATGAGTTGAAAGGTGGTATTTTTGTTTTGCAAAGTTTTTTTTTTTAAATGGAGACTCAATAGCAAATGCTTTAATAATTAAAAAAAAAAAAGACAAACAAATAAATACTTTGTAAACCAAATTTATTCATTTACATGTCCCATTTTTATTCCTGAAAATAAAGAAGAAATATAATTAGCAAAAAACTCTTAAATTCTAAGTAATTAACTCTTTTTAAACAAAGTTAAAATTGTCTAATAATCAAAAATGTTAAATCGGGCCTTCCAATATTAAACAATTCAGATTTATATATAAAAGAAAAAGTACACAATGATAAAATTACAAATATAAGGAAATATTTAAGACAAGAGGTCAAAATTGTAATGTTTGCTAATTTCTAATTAAGATGAACCAGAAAAAGAAATTTTGACCAAATCTAATTTTTATTTAGGATTTTTTTGAATTGAAAGAAGCAACTTTATCAAATGAAAAAATATGTGTGCAATGAACTTAGGTGCTTGCTATTTTTTTTTTTGGACATTTACAATAAATATATACACCTCATGTATTTGCTTAGACATTGAAGGTGGAGCATTAGCAAAAGCTCAGAATGTGTAGGGGAGTTCAAATCTCAGCCAGAACCATTTTTTTTACCTAAGTTACGTCAGGCAGATGGGGGTTCATTGATTAGGGTGAGTTACCATCTAGGTGAAGGGCAAGGCTGATTACAAAAGCCCAGGGATCTAAATGGGCACATAAAAAAATAGCCTTGTGCCTAACTTGGGTTTGTGCTCGACCAAATAAATATAATATAAACCTCATTTTAAAATTTATTAGTCTGAAAATTAATATCAATGTTATTGTCTATTTTGTTTTTAATCTATTAGTCTCAAAAGATTAACATGAAATGGAAACAGCTACTTACTGCTGGAACTTCATATTCTCCATTTGTAATCATATCAATGATATCATGGGGATGTTGATTATCAACAGTACAACCTACAGATTGTGCAGTTCCTAAAAGGAAAAATAAAATAAACGGGAATTACAAAATGTATCACAACAATTTTAATAAGGAAATTAAATTAAAAAGGAAAAAAAAACTATATCCATGAAAATTGAAAGCTGAATAATAAGGCTAGGTTAAGTTTTAACAGCATATTTTAGTCATTTAATACCAAGAAAAATGTTTTCAAATAAGAGATAGAAAAGAGTAATTTTGTGTACATAAATTTAATTTTTTGTGTAAAAAAAAGAAAAAAAAAAGTGATGAGAATTGTTTTTCTAATAATTTATGATTATTAAAAAAAGAAAACCTTTGACAAAAATATTCGCCTTGGTTTGCTCTCTTAATCAACAAAATAATGACATTAGACCAACCTAGGATTTCTTTGCAAGTTCCAGCCAATGTTTTAGACATACTTCGATCCCTCATGATACGAGCTACATTGATGATGTCATCAAAACTCAAGTTTCCGTTGTGTTTAACTGAAATAAGAAGGTTTAATAATGCAGAATTTTTTAACCACTGAACATATGCATTTTCAACAAATATTCTCATTAAATTACAGGTGGCCCTTGGTTCACAAAAAAGTTATATTTCTACGCAACCGACATAACTTGGAATTTTATTGGATTAATGCCCACATTTTTTTTTCAATAAAGAATAAAAGTGATTACGGTTAATTAAAATAATGCAAACCAGAGCAAAACCTTTTTGTTCTCATTGTACAAATTAAATACTGACAGTCACCAATAGCCGTTGACTCAATGCTGATAACAATCAATTATATACACTATTAAGCACCTTAGCTTTAAATAAAGAAAACAATTCTATAATCTATACAATATAAATATATCTATACTTATCCTGCTGAATGTTTGATAGAGTGTGTATGGTTAATAAGTGTAGATACAAAGCCACAGCTTTTTGTGGCAGTTTATTCAATCATTTAACAAAAAATCTCTTGGTCTGATGATTGCACTAATGACAAACTGACAGTCACCAGTGTCTACACTTAAATATTATATTCCGAGATATTCTTGTGGCTGTCCACATTCATTAAGAATTAATCTAAGAAACTAATTATGTCATAATATAATAATAGTAAATATATATATATAAATTTATATTCTCAATGCAATTTCCTGCAGTCTTGATCCAATCTTTATTTTAAAAATGATCATAAGATTTCCTCATTGACCAGGTTAAAAAAATCAACATGAATTTTTAGGATTTAAAACCTTGAAATTAACAGTGGTTTTCTTAAACAGATTTTTAATTAAGATTATTTTCTGCCTGATTTCTGACTTTTTATATATTTTTTAACTTTTTATTTAAAAAACTTTCATCTTTGCTGGTTTTACTTTTTTTTTTAGATTAAGGTTAAAAATGTATTTTTCAGGTAGCAATGACCTTAGAAAAATCACTATAAAAAATATGTATTTCATTTTTAGTCTGAAATGGACTACTAGCACAGCACAAAGCAAAGAAGTTCAGGGAAGAAAGGTTAAAGTTTAAAAAAAAAGGGAAATAACTCACTATGTTTAACCTTTTTCCTGTCTCTGGCAGGTTCTTTAAGAGCTTTAATGATGAGAGATGCAGCACTGGGGACGACAGAGACAGCAGCCTGGCGATTCTGAATAGTCAGCTTTACAGTAATTTTAAGGCCTTTACAATCTTGAGTTCCTTTAGCAATATCATCACCAACTTTTTTGGGAGACTGAAATATTAAAATAGAAATTCATAAAAAAAACCAAGTTTTGAAATGACAAAAGACTAAGAAAATCTCATTTTATTCAACAGGACCAATTTATTCGGTTTAATTTCAGGTAAAAATTGTGCATAATAAAGAAAAACCTTGCGAATATAATTACAAGGAAAGCAGAAATTCAAAGAAGGTAAACATAAATATACAATTGTTTTTAAAAAATTCAAATGTCAACTTACCAAACCAAGGGGACCAATTTTTGGAGCCAAAGATGAGGTACCAGGCACCTCACCACCAACAGCCCTGATGTACACTGGCAAAAAAAATACAGATAAAAATTTAAATTAATATTTTAATGCATAAAATTATCATTTTAGGTTTTTAAACCTTACATTAGTTTGTTTAATAAAAAGTTTCTTAAACAAGTAAATACATAAATCTACACATATTTAGTTAGTTTGATAACTAGTTAGTAAACGGAGATTATGTCAACCTATTTTTTTTTAGAATTTCTATGCAAGAAATAATTTTTAGATTTTAATATCAACTAGTGTGAAATTAAGTAAAGGTGCCGAATGCAATTTACAAAAAATTATTTTAACTATAGTTTAAAAATGTTTTGTCAAAAAATCTAGCTTGAAAAAAACATAAGTTAATATATTTTTCAAGAAAAGTACTTCACTAAACATTTCACATTAGAAATTTTAAATAATTTTTCTAGCAACTTAAAGCTATAGAGTACAAGAAGCCTTTATATTTCCATTTTTTTAGTTTTATGTACAATTTGTATATTTACAAAAATGTATTAAATTATGAAAATATTTGCCATAAATTATTTTATGAGTTGAGTTTTTATAAACTTTTTAAAAAAACAAAAAAGATAAAGAATCAGATGTCTATTAAAAAATCTAATTCAAGTAAAATTTTTAATTTATATCTTTATTTTAAATTATTTCTTTGAGATTACAGTATTCACCAAGCTGATTTTAAGTAACCTCATCAGTTTTGTCTTACAAGCTTTTACATGAAGAAGCATTCATTTCTGATTTATTTGATAAAGAACATGATTCTCTTTAAATTTCAAGGGGCATAACTTTTAGGAAACGAATTTCCTTACAAAAAAACTTTGAAAAAGAGCTAATCTATTTTAGCATTGTGACTTTGTAAAGCAGTAAAAAGGCTTTTTTTTGTGTTTCGTAAAATCCGGCCAAATTATGGAATTTTTCTTAAGGGAGTCTACCAAAACCGAGATATATATCAATATGAAATTTTCATTATGAATTAATGAAATCTATTAGGGTGTAATTTTTTTCTTTCATAATCGATAAATATATATCTTAGTTTTTCTACACTGTCCATCCCTCCCATCAAAAAAAAAAAAATATCAATTTACACTCTCATATAGTTTATTCTTCATTTAATCAATGAAAATTTCATGTTAATTAGATTATTACTTTATTTTTAATACGTTCTTAAAGATCCCACAAATTGGTCTGATTTCACGAACTTAAGTCACTCACGCTACTTTAAGTCACAACGCTAAATTAGAAGATTACGGAAAAAATCGTAATATTACGTTTATTAATGACAGAAATAATTTCAACTTATTTTAATTTTGTAAGATTTTATATGAAAATTAAATTGTAGTTAAAATAGGTAGAATCTTATTTTAGCGTCCCTTACCTGAGAGAATATTTTAACTACAATTTAATTTTCATATAAAATCTTACAAAACTAATGACTATCACTGTTTTTTTTTTGTTGTTTTTTTAAATAATCTAGAAATTTAAAAAAAATAATAAATTTCGAAGTTTTTATATGTTGGCGCTTTTGCAGAACAAGCAAATGGAGAAATATTTTTGGCTCAGGGACTTTGCACTGGTTGTAAGACAGCAATTTGATTGGCTAGGGATAGGGTTTAGGTTAATACTATTAACTTAATTTCATTAGCCAATCAAATTGCTGTCTTATAACCGGTGCAAAGTGCCCGAGCAAAAAATATTCCGGTCAAATTTCTTCATTTGCTTGTTCTGCAAAAGCACCGAAAGACCTTTATTTTTCGCAGGGTATTAAATTTAATTTAGAAATTAAAGTAGAATGTGTTTTTTTTTTGTTTACAATAACGAACAAATAAATTAAGGGCATAAAAAATATAATAATCGAGGATTTAATCTGAGTTTTTAGAACATTGAGTATAACAATCGGAGGCCGGGAAATTTGACGTGGCCAGGAACGATATTCTAAAAATGAAATCACTTAAGACATTAGTTTATAAGTTAATATAATAAAATATCATCATTATCTTTATACATTCCCAACAGCAATACTCATAAATAGAAAAAACGTGATAATTTACAATTTATCATAATTAACAAAAAAAAAACAAATTTCAAGCCACATGGTAACTTGCGCTGTTTAGGAAATTAAACTATCCCGATATAAATATAAACAGAATACTTACCAACATGTACTGCAGTGGGATCGAATTTTGGTGGCATGTTTTTTTAAATTTGGTTGAATTTAATTTAAATTGATGAGACTGAGGTGTTGGATGAGCTTAGATTAGCACGACCAAAAAAAGTTGCACCTGAGTCGTTCACGATGGAGAAACAGGAAGAGGCAGAGAGAAGGACTTCCGTTCAGGCGTAGACAACTCTTTATTTACACTTCCGGTATTTAGTTCAAACTTCAAGTTCTTCGATAACATAAACACTGAGAAACACGTCTCGACCCTAGCATGTTATCATTTGTCTTTTATTTTCAAAGATTACATTTTTAATAATAATTTTTTATCATGGATGGCAAATGTCAGTGGATTGATGCTCATTTTAGCTGCCTGCCATCACAGAGCAATGTTTATGGCCTGGCAAAATTTGCCAAATCCGACGGCACCACGAAACTCCTGACAGGATGCGTGAATGGTAAAGTTATGAGTGTGGAATATCAAAAAAATACCGACAAACTCCGTCCGTCTTCAAGAGAAATCCAGTTTACTTACATTCCCGTTGATGCTGAGCTTGTTAGTATCGACGCTTTTCGAAAATCTCGGTATGGAGAAGAACTTATAATAGGAATTGCATTTCTTAAGTTAGAGGAAAATGAAAACAAAACAGAAACTTGTCAATTTCTTAATATTTACTCGTCATGGGAGAGAGAACTAGACGTGAAATTCAATTCTGAAGTCACTCCCATTTGCCAATATATGAAGTTAGAATTTATACCATACCAACTTACTCACACTCATTTGATCACCGATGATAAGAAAAGAGAAACTGTCTTTTTGCTTAGTGGAGGAGACAAAAACGTGCACCTTTATAGAGAGGTAAATAAATCAAATTACATTATCTTACGAGTAGTAGGAACTATTTCCTAACAATTATTTTTACCTAATTGATTTTGGCAGTCCTTTACAACTATCCGTACCTTTCGAAAACACGGACCATAAATCTGTCAGCGACACTTTTCCATTTTCACCGTCAAATTGCTTTCAATTTTAAATTGCTAACACGTGATTTGACGGTGAAAATTGGAAAGTGTCGCTTACAGATTTATAGTCCCTGTTTTCGAAAGGTAAGTTGTAAAGGAAAGGACTGCCTTGATTTTTGCTTTATTTTATCGGAGGTCTTTTGTTGTGAAATTTTAATTGTTTATCTTCAACTTAAAAAAATATCTATTTAACGTCCTTCGTAAAATATTTGGTGCTTTTGCAGAACAAGCAAATGGAAAAATACTTTTTTCACTGGGATTTGCATTGATTGTAAGACAGCAATTTGTTGGGCTAGGGTTAGAGTTTAGGTTAACACTATTAAGTTCATTTCATTAGCCAATCAAATTGCTGTCAGGCTGTCTTATAACCGGTCCCCGACCCCCAAAAATATTCCGGCCAATTTCTCCATTTGCTTGTTCTGCAAAAGCGCCAAATATTTAACAATTTTCTTGTTATCATTTCTCATGTAAGAAACAAATACTTACTCAACTAACTCCCGAAATATTTATTTTTTAACTTTAAAAAACTACCTTAAGTTAACGGTAAATAGTTTAGTCGTGAAGGGAGCTTACGAATCTACTAAAAACCAACCCTAATACCAACCCTGACCCCAACCTAATAGAAATCAAAACTAACACCAATCCTTAGAATCCTTCCCTTTGGAAAAACATAAATATCTCCTGAACAAATAATTTCAGACGTGAATGAAGTACTACGTCAGTGACTTAAGGATTTCACGCCTAAACATGGCCTACCGTTGGGCCTACTAAGGGTGGTGGAGTGGACTGGTGGATGGCCTAAACATCCCAATAACTTGGTTAAATTCTAGAAATTATTGTTATAGCTTACAAAAATGATTTTTTTTTTAAATTGACAAGTTTATATTTTTTATTCAAAGTTTGTTGGGAATTTTTTTGGCGTAAATAATTTGAGAAAAAATCATTTATTGAAAAGTGAAATAAAACAAACTTAAGAAAACCTCGAAAATGGATGGGGGTCACCGTTAAACAATAAAGATTTTTGATTTTTTTTTAGTTTTTTATTATCTAATTTAAAGATGAATAACTTACAAAATATAAGAATATTTAGTCTGTTACTGAATAGAATACCATGAAATGTAATTAAGCTTGGTGATAATTCCCTGGTTTTTAATGAACAATGTATTACCTCCCTTTGAATAGTCAAATGAAAAATGAATCTTTAAATAAATCCAATTAATTCACCGATAAAGGAAAGTTTCAATCCCTCTTATAATTTAAATTGTTTTAGTCTCAAAGGTTTATTCTTAATGTCTTACGATTGAATTGATTTTAAAGTTTAATTTTGAATAAAAAAGATTTACATTTTTTTATTCTGATCTAAAAACAATAGGGGTTTGAAAAAAAATTAGATCATGGTACAAACTGTAACCATTAAGGTGCTGGCTGATATTCAATAGCGCAAAAGCTTTTTAATTATGAAACCTGCCGGTCTAAGAAACCCAGACAAATAGTAAATGAAGTTAATTATTCACGTTAAAAAAATATAGTTTTTCTTCTATTTCTTTCAGGTTGAAGTTGTGAGCCATGAACATTCCTTCATGGAAGTACCTATTTTAGAATATTTCCCAGAATTCAAGAATATTAACAGCAATATCCTTTGGATGAACATTGTCTACAATAATAATTATAAGCAAAGAGTAACAGCCCGTGGACATCAAAATGGTGAAATAATTGTATTCATCATAGAACCACTGGCTAAAGAAATTTTGCACGAGTTCTCTATTGTTCATGACGGTCCAATCACAAGAGTTCTTTTATTCACTTCAGAAAATAAAGTCCATGTTCCTGCCTGCCTTGAAGACGTTATACAAGATAATTCCTCAATCAAAGATAACCAACCCAATTTAGAAAGCTACCACCTCTTAGTTGCAAGTGCAGTTGAACAATCTGTGGTTTACCGTAACATTCTAGAAAACAAATTTGATGATCAACTCTTACTCCCAGAGAGTGACAAGTTCGACTGTGTCATGTGTGCCTGTGCCGTTGATATAGACTTTGATGGAAAAAATGAACTTCTTTTGGGGACTTATGGCCAAGAACTTTTAACGTATAAATTCCAAGCCATTCAGCAACAACCTCCTCCTTCTGCTTTAGTTGATAGTTTTGATGATATTGACTGTATGAATTCAAGACGGAAGGCTTATTCTTTTTCAGTGAGTACCAAAAAAATGTATAAAAGTCCAACTGTCGACAGGACACCATCCTCAAAAACAGTTTATAAGGATGATCTTAGCATGCCAGACAACTGGACAGTCAATACGTACTCACCTGAAACAGGAATTATATCCCATCGGCTCAACATGCAATCATCTTCACCGGGACAGGTTAAAGAAGGTTATCAGCTTTTATGGCGTCGTAGCTTTTCTGCTCCTGTTATGGCTATTGACCATGCTGATGTTATGGGTGATGGTATGGACGATTTAATAGTTTTAACATTAAAAGGTTTACATATATTGCAACCAGATTTGACTAAAGTAGCTGATGTATGCCTGAACAGACTCTTTGATCTTTATCACTCTTCTTTAAAGTTAAAGAATGAAGAAAAAGAGGCGGATAAAAAATCTGTTGTTGAAATAAAGTCTTAACAGCTATTGAATGTCTGTGATTATAAACTGCAAACTTTGTCTACATAAGTGATGAAGGTAAACAGTGATCTCACTTGCATAGATAAAACTTAGGTTTACTTCATCAGGTGTAAAACTTGGTAATTAAGTTTTATTCAAAATATATGCTCAAGTAATTTTATTAAACTTGGAATTCTGCTCAACTTTTTATATTTGAATATATTTCTAGTATTGTCCATTGAACCAACTGAATTTTTTCTCAATATTAGAAGAAAAAAATTTTTTTTTGCTCTGAGGTATTTTATACTTTGTATTTTAGTTTTTAGATAAGAATAAAATATTTTTTTAAATTTGAAAAAAAAACTTGCACTAAAAAATTTTCTACAAAAATATAAACTTTTTCAATGTTCATAGAAAAAGTTTTTTGAAGTTGCATTTTTTTTAATAAATTATTGGTATTTAAATATGCAATAATCAGCTGCATGAAATGATTATTTTTAATTTATATATTTATTTTGTAATATTAAACCAAGAGCTTAATGGTGATATAACTTCCAAGGTTATTAATTTAAAAGTGAACCCTTATGTATGTCTGTGTAGTTGATCAGCAGTCAACTGCCTTGGGTGACTCCATGGCCTACTAATATATAATGGCCATGGTGACTCAGTTTCTTGCCTGAATTATCAGATGATCCCACAGGCTGATCAACTACACATGTTCTATCACTAATATTGACCATTAAGATAAGAATTCTTATAGCTATGTGAGGAAGAAAAATATTCATTATTCTTAATAAAGATAAAGTAGACATTAAATATTTCTGTTAAAATTGGGACTTGACTTTGTTATATTTCCCAGTGAATATTGATCTATACATGTACGTCTTGATGGTTTTAATTATCTGAAAGTCTATTGTGTCAGCCTCATAAAATGTATTTTAAGTTTTTCAAAAATTATATTTTCTTACACATTGTCAGAATTTATTTTCCATTTTTCCGTGTACATAGCCCAGCCTTGATGCAACTTTTGTGTTTATTTAAAGACGACTATTTTGAAACCTGAAAGTAAACTGTGTTTACATATTTCTATAAAGGAACAATTTAGCCTCCACTGAGCAGATGCTAGAAAGAAACTATTCAATTTTCCAAATTTTGACCGCTATTTTTCTAACACAAAAATAGAAATCATTCCCTAAGTCCAAATACCTGATACATCAAGTTTCAAGTCTTTAGACCAAAAATTAATTGGAGGATGTCCACTTGCCCAAGTTGGTAGGCAGTCAGACATAAGCATAATACGAGTTTGAATCCTAGTTCCACTTACATTCATCATTGGACTCTTGGGAAAGGTATGAATCCAATTTCCCCCAGTGGGTTAAATAGTACACATTGAATCAGTTAAACAGAAAATTATTGTTCTCAGCATTAAAAGGTTATGCAGTAAAAAAAAAAACCTAAGCTAACCCAAAACTGTTTAAGTAGTTTGATAGAGACTGTATCTCAGACAGATTGTCACATTTATAGAGACGATATGTTATACATGTCAAATTGCCTTACCTGCTAGTATGTAAGAAACCCTACATCCTGTTTTGTGTTTAATCTTTTAAGATACTTTCACATTAGCATGGTTAAAAAATGTTCTTTGGTCTATTTCTTATAAACAAGAATCAAGGTTGATTTGCATATGAAACCTCTATTCAGTTTGTCTTTAAAAAACAATTTTAGTTTTTTTTTTTTTGGTGAAATAAAATTATTGCTTAATGCCTACTATTGAATTTGGCTTTTTTTTTTTTTGCATTATGGAAATGTTATGAAAATTGTCTGTACTGTAATTTTCTTACTTCCATTAAAAAAAAAAAATTCCCAATGTGCTTCATACTAGCATTTTTTATTAATTTCATTGAACTTTGAGAGGGAGTAGTTTATTAAAGGTTGATATAGACATTAATGCCTTTGATATGTTAAGCAATAGTCAAGTCCTTTTTCTTTGATGAAATCCAAACGCTATAGTACAATATATCAAACTGTTTCAATTCTAATCGATCATACATCTAATGAACCAGAATTCATTCAATAACTGTAAACGAAAAAAAAATATTGTTTTGATCCTTAAAAAATGTGCAAAGATCTAAGTGTTTAAATTTTAAAAATATGCAAACTCAGAATTTTTATTATTTAACAGATATCAATCACAATATAAACATTTCCATAGTCCCTTTATAAGAATTTGTTTGTAGAATATATTTATATTTGACAAATTTAGAAATAATGTGGGATTAATAGTAAAAGAAACTGCCATTTTGAAAAGGCTAGTTTATGACTAAAGAATCAGTTATCTTTCTTTTGACAAGTATTAAGCTATTTATCGTTGGAAATCTTTAGCTCGCACTAAGGGCACATTTGTCTATATAAAAAATTATATAAATACTTTTAATTTACCCTAGATGAATTTTTTTTAGATGTAAACAGATGATTTTATGCAATGATAATCTATGCTAATTATTTTTTTTAAAAATGTACAAAAATTTGAAAAAATATAGAAAGTTTAAATTTAGATAGCTCCTACCAAGTTTTTTTTTTTTTTTAATATTAAAATAGATATTCAAATCATATTGAATACAAGGTTTTAAATTTTTAATCTTGCAGTTAAAAAATTTGTAGATAAGATTTTGTCAAATAGGAAAAAACCAAAGTTTAAAAAAAAATTAAAAACAATGTTAGCATTTCAGTAGAAAAAGGTGCAACATTTTTACAATAACAAAAATAAGTGATTTTTTTTTTTTTCCAAGTTTATTTTCATTCTTTACAGCCCAAAAGCAAATATTTACTCGTCTTCTTGAGACCTGAGTCTTCCATGTGGATTTGTAACCTTGACATTTAATTGCTGAGCACGTTCCACAATATCTTTCCTTTTTTTGCTGGAGACTCCATGAGCAATCTCAGCAGCATAAAATCTGTTCTGCATCATAAGAATTTCCAATTCCTAAAGAAATAAATAAAAAAATATTTTAATACAAAAATAAAATTCTATATTAAAAAATTAAAACAGTGGTTTATAAGACAAGTCTATTAACTAAAAATTTACTAATCATTCAAAATAATAATCTAAGAAATTCTCAAAACCAATTTTTTTAAAAATATTTATAAAACTGATCTTTTAAGCGAAAACTCATCGAAGATTCACAAATGAATGGTTGAGGACAGCAGTAACAACCATTACAATTTCATGTCATTAAGATAAAATCTACATTATGGTAAAATTGGACAAATGTTTATCAATTTATGCTAAAATAATTTTCATTAAAAAAATTTTTTTTTAAATACACATTTGTTTGGTGAATATACTCCTTGTCAGTTAACTGAAAACTGCAAGACCTGACTCACCATATTATATACCATGTTTTAATATTGGGAGCCAACACTGAAGTTGGTACCTCAATTGTGTTCATCTAAAGGAACACAACATGGAATGCTATTATGTAAAATAAATTCTAAAAATCAATAACGGAATTAGATTTTGATAAATAACTGAAATGATTGGATATTTTTGTTAACAAAATTCAGCATTGTTTTTAAGTCATTAAGAATAATGTTTGTTTTTACAAGCCTTTAATATAATATATATTAACTAAATATTAACTGTTACAACAGTCCCTTGTGTGGCTTTATGAAATTTCAAGGCATTTAATCTTTTTTATTAAATATTTTTAAATTTCTAAAATTCATCTTGAAGCATTTACAACTGATTCATTTGAACTAACCACTAATATTTTTTGTCTTTCTCTCTGTTTACACAGAAGCAATCAGTCTCTACCAAACTTCTCAGCCTATTTCTTATGTACAAACTTGAAATTTGACATTTTTTATCAGTTTTTAGCTGGAAAAATATTGGTCAATATTTTCATTTAAAAATTTGACACAGATTTTATTTACCTTAGGCAGCCTACTAAGATGAGAACACCAGCTGAATAAGTTTTTCGGGGTTTATTTTATTAAATAAAAATTTGGGTTCAACTTTTTTTTTTAAATAATTTTATAAATTACAGAAATTTTCACTTCATTAACATTTCGTTTTTGTGGGGGAGGGGGTCAACGCAAAACTAAATATATTTTTTTTTTAAATGTGATTACATTTTTCCTAAATTAATACAAAAATGTTAAAGTAAAATAAACCTAATTATAAAATTTATTTCCCAAATGAATAAAATATCAGGAATTAAAATGTTTGTTTTTATAACCGTTTCAAAAACAAATGTAAAATTTATTTTATTTTTTTTAAATTATATCAAGAGTGACTACTGCTTCAGGAACATAATGTAAAGTACCATTTTCTTTAACTACCTTGGTAACAGGTTTTCAACATGCAGGCAATACTTCTAGTTTTATCTTTATGTAGCCAAGCAATTTGATTGATATTTGAAAATTCATTTAGTCACCAGAATCTACAAAATATGTGATTTTTTTTCTTCAGGTGTTTATTGATCTCTTATTACCTTTTCAATTGCATATCCCATAAATAGTATAAACTTTTTCTAAATACTCAATGCTATTTTTGTATGAAGTCAATACTAAAAGACTAAGATATAAATAAAAATATTAGATTTTGATATTATAAAAATTTTCTTTATAATTAAAAATGAAAAAAAAAATCCTTTATGCATCACACCAGTATTAAGAGTGTCAACTTTTGGGTGCGACTTTTTGACACCTATTACAGAAAACTGCGAATAAAATATACAAAAGTCGATTTTTTTTTTTTTTTTAAGTTGGTTATTTAATTTTCTCATGGAATATACTTCCCAAATAAACTATTAAAGTTTTTAAAAAAAATAATAGAAATACCATTTTTTATTTTCTTTAAAAAAATGTTTAAAAAGTGCGTGCGACCGGTCGAACAACCATTTTTTAAATTAGTCTTAAAAATTTAATGAAATTCATTACGAATTTCATTAAATTTTTAAGACTAATTTTTTTCAATTTTTCTCAATACAAAAATCTATCAAAATTTTTGTATTGGTTCAAGTTTTACTATATTTTCAGGTTTAATGTGAAATTTTATGTTCTTTCCAATAAAATGAATATAATATTCTAGACATACGTTTTTTTTATATTTCAGACACACAGTTTGAAATGTCTATGAAAATAAATATTATTAATTTCTGTACACTATTCTGATATATTAAGATATGAAGATAAAAGGTCAATTAACAAAATAATTTAATTTAAAAAAAAAGATGTGTTTTTTTTTAATTTACCTGTAAAGTCAAAAGTTTAAAACCTTTTTTTTAAAAAAAAAACAAATTATTTTTTTTTGTTTTTTTTTTCTAAATGAGAGCTCATATTTTGAATATATTTTCCGTAAAAATTTAGAAAAAAAATGATTTAGTTTTTTATTTTAATCAATGATGTGTTTTTTTAGATGTTTGAGCGAAAATAAAATCAAATCATTTTATTAAAAAATTTTGACTATGGCGTCTTCCGTGTTATGGCATAATTGGGTGTGTGTAACACAAATCTGGTCATGCATGAGCATGCACTGTGACACTTATTGTAGTGTCAAATGTCAGTGACAGTGACCTGGGTGGTCATTCTACTGTGGTGACAACACCTATAATTGTTATTAAAAGCGAAGTGGCTAAAGACCGACGTAAATCTCAATTTGAAACTAGTGCCAGTGCACTAGTGCAGTCAGTGCACACTGACTGCACACACACAGCGAGCGGGCGCACCCACAGCAGTGTGCACCAACCACAGTCTACCACTACCAGTCACAGATGTGTTTTTTCCCCTTTACAATTTAATACAATTACGACTGTGAAAGTCGATCCGGTTTCTAGCCAAGGTGTTTTTTTTTCTAATGATTAATTTTTGATTATGAAAATATTTTTAGTCAAAAAGACAAAAAATATTGAAATCTGGCAATATGATTTTTTTTTTTTTATCGAAAATATGAGACATTTAATGTTAGTTCAATTTTCTTTATCAACCAATAATCTGGCATTTCCACCCCCCCCCCCAAAAAAAAAAAATGTTGAAGTTTGTGGAGTGGAATGATACCACTCCACCACAAACTTCACCATTTTTTTTTCTGAATTTTATCAAGTATTTTATTCCTTTTTTTGATGGTGGTGGTGGTGGTACTGGTTTATCATTTTTTATTTTCGTGTTCCTACCCGATTTCAAATTGAGTTTGGCTAAAGGTGATGATGATAGTTTGAAGAAGCATTTCATGAAGCAATGAAAAAGTATATAAAAAAACATACTAACAGCCACTAAAAATTATGACCAGGCATTTTTTTAAAAATATCTGGTCATAATTCGTAATTATATAGATAAATATCTAATTAACGAAATTACTTAATTTTTGGTAGATTTTTAAAAGCAGAATCCGTTAAGAAAAGAATACCATAATTTGGCCTGATTTTACCGAATTAAAGTTGGACCCTACTTTACTTTTGTGTTATGAAGTCACAACGTTTAGATTACTTTTTTTGATTAGATCGGTTTTCTAAAGTTTTTAGAAAACTGAAGATTATTATTTATTTCCATCATTTTAAATATTTAAGAATAACAAAAATTCTTATTTTTCCTTGTTACTAATTAATTAAACATTTTGCGTTCCAATTTAAAAAGTTTCGAGTAGTCACGTGTTCCTTAATTAGTATTTGTAAGTCACGTGTTGCAACACCTGCTTTCTTGGCAAAAGTTTTGCATCATCAACTAAGTTTTTAAATACAAAAATCAACAAAAAGATTTCAAAAATAGTTAAATACACTTGAAATTGAATGTGGCTTGATTTTAAGGTTTTTGAAAAAGTGTCCAAAATACAATAAAAATTTACGCAATAAGAACGACAAATTTTATTTTCACTTTAAAAAAATTTTCCAACTACGAGTTAATAATAGTCTAGTCTAATTTAGTGTTGTAACTTTTTAACGTCGTAATGTAGTTTAGTTTAATATTGTAAATAATAATAAATGGTATACATAACATCTTGTGGTGACCGGTAAAATTACGAGTGGTATGGCGAAAGGTTATAATTTTACTCTTAAAATAATACCAAAAATCAGACAATTATCTAATAAATATGAAAATTTCTCTTATTAAGCGAAGAAAGAACGTAAAGTGTGTATTTATATTTTTTCCCATGATCGATAGGTTTTTTGTGTCTGCGCCGGCTGCCCTAATAAATTTCAACACTGGAGCACTCAGGAGGAGCAACTCAACAACATATACTTCAGAAATATTATCCTTTTTCTGTATTTAGGACACTCAACTAGGAAGTTACAACACTTCTTGGTGGTTGGTACTGGTGTGGTCTATAAAGATGATCACTCATTATCGATTGACACTAAAATATAAAAAGTTCGATAGATTTGCTGAGTAACGTTCTATCGATTCCTCATATTGCAAAAACACTGATGAGATTCTAAAGCCGGAGTGTTTTTTCTTATTAAAAATTAATGAAAAATAAATACTTTTTATACTAAATCAGAATCGCTTTGAATAATGCCATAATTTTCAATAATAATTAGTAAAAATTGGTAAAAAAAGCTTAGTTTTTAAATTTCCTGTTGATGGCTAGGATTTTGGTTAGATCATCATGGAATATTAAAGAGGAAAAAAAAAAAGGACGCGACACACCGAATAATTAAAAAAAATGTAATTGATGCAATAATTAATAAGAAAATTAATTTCCAACAAACTAAGTTTAGAATAAAATAAAAAAAAACAAAAAAAAATCCTTTTTTTCATTTTCTATAAATTTTTGAAAATATTAAAACGCCGAAAACTACCAGAATATGTATTCTGTTTGATTGTGTCTGGTTGATTAGGGGTTGACTTAGACGTTAAGTACCTTGTCTTTAAACTCCTTGGATCTGACTTAGTAAAATTACCAACGAGTGAATAGTCACTCACACTCAGAATGTTGTAGCTGTCTTTTCTACTAGAGGACAATAGTGCCGAAATATCAGTGTCTTCTGCCTTAGGTCGCCAGGAGGACTGATAGGGTCTAAGGGTTAAATACTGATTTTTTTTTTTTTGCGTGAGGGAGTAATGTGAAATCGGTGGCTTTTTACCCTGGGCCGTCAATTTCTAAGAAAGGGGACATTAATCCATTTGGGCCATGAAAACAGTTAACACCGTCTAGAATCTGTTTCACTTTCGAAGAAAATTTAGAAATGAAAAAAGTAAACGAACAAATAGACATAATTAATATGAAAATATTGTATTAATTTATTTAACAGAACTAATTATTATGAAAATAACAATTTATTAAACAAAAATAATAATTATTATGAAAATAATTAAGAATTATGATTTAAAAAAAAAAGTTTAAATTTTTTCCGAAAGAGTATTATTTTCTTTTTTGACTTGATTAAATAAAGTTTAATTTTTTTTTAAATTAAAACCAAAAAAAAAAAAATGTGTGTGTGTTTGTAAAAATTAAAATGTTAAAAAAGCATATGGTAAAAATGGGTCGCATCTTTCTTTCATGCTGGCTGATGAATTCTCAGAAACGAAAGTTATCTTCTAACAACCGGAAGTAGAATTATTTTTTGATCGGCAAATTTCGTAACAAAAAAAAATCAATATTTTATGCCTATTGATTTTTTTTTTATTGTGATGATACATAAACAGTCATTGATTCTAATGAGTTCACTTCCGAAAATTTCAATAAATTTGGTTGCGTAGATTTTGTGTATTTTTACCATGAACCAACATGCAGTTACATTTTTATATATATAGAGATATATATATACATATATATATTTCAATTAGATTGGTTATTCAGTGGGTTAGTTTATTTCATACTGAAAACCTTTACAGTATAAGAAAAATTACCCAATAACTGGACAGGGTCGATAAACCTGTCATAACATTGACATAACAGAGACATCACACTTTCACAACAACCAAAAAGAAAAAATGACTATGAAATGTAATTTTCTACCTTTCTCTCTCTCTCTCTCTCTCTCTCTCTCTACAATAAAAACTGTAACTGTGGGTTATCTGTATCTGTTTCGGCTATCACCCTATACGGGTTGAGCCAGCACCCCATGAACATTCGAATAAGGATGTTTCTAGGAGAAAGGCGGATGGTGTGGTAGGTTCCCCAGCCCTATACGGGTTGAGCCGGCACCCCATGAACATTCGAATAAGGATGTTTCTAGGAGAAAGGCGGATGGTGTGGTAGGGTCCCCAGCCCTACCCCGCGGTGAAGACGAAGACTTGCCGCAGGTTACCTGCAGACGCAGAGGTCACCGCCACCAGAGGCCGCCGGATGCCGGAGCAGACGCGATCTGGATTTTGCAGACGTGGTATTCGTAAGTGGTCACCCATTAACTACTGACCACACTCGACGTTGCTTAACTTCGGTGATCTGATGGGAACCGGTGTTTCAACGTGATATGACCGTATCATCATTATAAGGTTATTGATGTAAAGGTACAAAGTTTCAAAGGTTTTAAGGCGGTATGATATTTTTTTTTGAGAATGACTATTGGGGTTTCATTTTCTAAAGAGCTCTTTGTATAAACAGGATATTTAAAAAAAAAATAACTGTTGTATTTTCATTTTCTGAAAAGGATGTAGGGCCTCATACCACCACAACAATCTGATTTTATATTATAATAGAATCTTTTATTAATTATTTCTAAAAACAAAAAAGAAATTATCGAAATTCTTCTCTTCAAAAACAGATTTTAACAAATCTTTTTAATCGCCTCCAGCTATGGGTTAAACAGGGAACATTGTGTCATTTAAAAAAAATCTATGTGTTTATATATAAAAAACGTTCTTGGCATTAAATGACCTAAAAAGGTTGATATATATATATATATATATATATAAAACACAAAAAACAAATAATTTTTTTAAGAATAATTTTTTTTTCTTTTTTTTTTTTGTATTTCAGTCGAATCCCCCTTAATAATAAAAAAAAAATTCCCCGCCAAAAATGGATCCATCCCAACAAGCTGCTGATCGGGACTACGAACCATTTCCCTTGCCACTCGTCTATCAAAAATTGGCCAATGATAAAATCAAATTCAATTTTGAGATTGCATTTACCTGTTTTATAGTTGTATTCAATTGCCTAATCCTTATTCCTATACTTGCCACCAGGCGGCAACTCTGGCCCAGTTATTTTTACTGTCTTTTTAGCACAATAATGACCTCAATCTTGTTTGCCCTTATTGCAATACCGGTAATAGGTCTCTTGGGACAAAGAGACCATCTGATTCTCGCGGATGTCGTCGGTTGCAAAATATTTCATGTCGTTGCAAATCTATTATGGGATTGTTTTTTGATCAACATAATGCTTATGAACCTAGATCACATCGTCTCCGTATTAAAACCAAATTTGTATATTAGCCGATCGTATGAAAACTATGCAAAAATAACTCTAGTAAGTTTTTGGATTTTAAGTTTGATAATAAATATCATAATCGTCTATAATTCCTCATTGAAAATGGATAACTTATTTCGTCAACCTTGCCAACAAGTCGGCAATTACGGGCATCTGGTTGTTAGCGTTAGTTTGCTATTCATACTCGGACTTGTCTGTGTTGCATATTTTAATGTTTTGTTTAAAGAGGATGAAAACGATTTCGTGCGACCAATGAACGATAAATGGCGACCCTATCCACCGTGTCTGTTGTTTCTCAACCTTTTGGTCACTGCTTCTCGACTCATACCGGAATTAATATATTTGATAGAACTTTTTGTGGATTCCCACCTTGATTCTGATGGAGTGAAAGCTCGTTTGGATGGAATTTTAGTTTTTACCTACCTCTGCTTGCTCTTCTTACCTTGTGTTTGGCTGTTTGATCCATTTATTAAAAATACTATTGTTTCCGCCTATAAACGATGGCAAAGGCAACGAGATTATGAAAGTATTTCGCCTCAGCCGATTCAACAATAATAAAATCGTATAAAAAAAATGTCTGTCAAAATATCAAACAAGAATTATTAACTGTTTTTCGTGATCCTTCAGATGAGGTATGATAAATAATTCTAGGAGTATTTTTCAGACAATTGTCTTGTCTTCATATTTATTTTCATATTTATTTTCTTCTTCACGATGTTTAGACCAGGTGGACCTTAGGTCTTCATCGGGTGTAGATGAGTTCATGAATTCATTTACGCACGATGAAGACCGAAGGTCCACCCAGGTGTAAATGAGTTCATGAAAATCGAAGGTCCACCTGGTCGAAACATCGTGAAGAAGAAAATAAATATGAAAATAAAGATGAGGACAATTGTCTGAAAAATACTCCTAGAATCAAGAATAATTAAGTTATATAGGAGAATATGCATTAAAATTATTTAGAATTAGTGGATAAAATAACATAAACAAGAACACAAGAATATGCATTAAAATTATTTAGAATTAGTGGGGGCGGTGGACGTGGCCAAGTGAATAGGCAATCGCGTTTCGGAACCGTAGGACGCGAGTTCGGATCCAAATTGTTCTGTCTACGTTAACATGTCAATTAATACCTTTGGGGAAGGTATGCATCCCCATCTTCCCTCCAGCTATGGGTTAAATAGTGCAACTTGTGTTATTAAAAAAAATCTGTGTCTAAAAATAACGTTTATCTAAAGTAATTGTTGGCATTAAAATGACCTGAAAAAGTTGATATGCTGTTTAACACAAAGCAACCAAATAAAATTAGATTTATTTCTTGTATTAACTAATATATATATATG
>JAUZSX010197397.1:0-16184 GCA_034780655.1 Idiosepius hallami
TCTCTCTCTCTCTCTCTCTCTCTCTCTCTCTCTCTCTCTCTCTCTCTCTCTCTCTCTCTCTCTCTCTCTCTCTTTTTAATTTAATTTTTTGTTTGTTTTTTTTTTTTATTTATTTACTTTTTTTCTCCTTCCCATTCTTTGTTTTGGTATTTCTGTAGCTTATCGTTATATATTTATTTATTTGTTTTTATGTGAGTATATGTTTCTATTTTTGTCTATGTGTGGGTATGCGTATGTGTGGGTGCGTGTGCATACATGTACTTGTGTGGATGTGTATGTATGTGTGGACCCTACTGCTATGAGAAATTCAAATGATCTGTTGCACAGATATCTTTCCTTTTTTTAATATTATTTGTTTTTATTTGTAGTTAGAATATAGTTTTATGAATAATAGTTCTGAGAGGTTTGACAAAGAAAAAGGAAAAATAGGTCCATGGGTAAAAAAAGGTTGAGAACCACGGGTCTAGATTATCATTTTTGTTTAAGTAACTATTCACACTGAAAATGATTTTTATTTTCTATCCTTGGTTTTTTTTTATTTTGTCATTGGGGCATGTGTGTTTTTCTCTTAAAATCTGTCTGAATGTCTTAATTATCTGTTGGAGGTTGAGCCAGCTCAACCATTGAACACAAATTCAATAACGAATCTCATAGGAATTTGAAATTCACAAGTGGTACCCAGACATATTTATATCCTAGTTAAGGGAGTCACTATTTAAACCATAGCTGCAGGAAAATACCTTTCCAAATACGTTCATATGTGAAAATGACGGAACAGCTAAGATTCGAACAAATAATACTAAACTGATAATTATTTAGACACTTAGCATATAGGTATTAATAACAAGAATTATTCCATCATTTCATAATATGCACATTTTCAGGTGCTTTTAACAGAGAATAAGATTTGCAAGAAGTTGATAATGCGCAACTAAAGAGGAGTAGGAGGAAAGCAAAATATCAAAAATGCAAAAAAAGATATAAAATCCCTAGAAATAAGCAGCATCCTTTTCGACTATTTTTTAGTTGTTGTGCATTTATTTGTTGTAGCAGATAACTTGGTTTGCAATTATTTTTAAAAATCATTCTAATAAATATATATTGATAGTTTGTTTTTTTTAATTTTCTATCATTTTTGTTTAAATCATTTGAAGGAATTCAAATTATTTACATTTTGTATTCTTGTTTATTCTTGCTTTTTGAAGAATTTTTGTTTTTCTAATTTGTCCATTCCAATAAATGGTTTCTAAATATTGTTTACTTAATCCTAGATAATGGAACGAGAAGAATCCATCTGAATGATTAAGTATGAAGATAAATCCTAATAATATTAAGAAAAAGAATAATCAAACCTCAATTCAGATTCAGAGCTGAAAAATAAGATTATTATTTTTATATCAATTTTATTTATTGATTTATTTGTATTTTCATAGACAACAAATATTTTCACAAATTGTAGATTTCAATTTTCTTAGACAATCTCCACATAATAAAGTGACATCTAATATCAAATGACGATTAAGTCAACAAAAAAGAAAGAATTGGAGAGATATTTTATCTTTTAAAGACTTTTTATTGATTTTCTTTTATAATGGGAATTGTAGTGATATTTAGATTGTGTTTTGTTTTTGTTTTTTTTGGCATATTGATCTTTTATATCAATTAATACTGGCATTAAATTGCCCTAAAATTTGATTTGTCATTTAAACAAAGAAACCAAAAGTACTTTTACTTTAAAATCAGGAATTATTGAATCAATTTTTTTTTCTATTTTAGGTAAGACAGAAAGGATTATTCGTAATGGTTGGAGTTAATTCTTTTGACCAAATAAGGTTTGTCTTGACCTTTTTATATTTATGTTGAAATAGACTTTTCTTTAGAATCATTTACAAAAGATAAGTGTCACCTCTTGTAACTTGCCTCCTCCTGGCTTCGATATTGCATTGATGCTATATGAAAAAGACAATTTTTTTCCTTCAATGCCATGTTTTGACTTGATTTTTATACATACAAATATCTATTTATATTTATTTGGTGAGCACCAACCCAAGTTTGGCACAAGGCCATTTTTACTTGATCTTACCTGGGTTTCTAACATTCGGTGTTACCCTTCACCAAGATAAGCCTCGTCTATTGTTTTTAAAGATATCTTGTTAATTGTGAATGGTTAATTTAAGTGTCCCAAAATCATTCATAAAAAAAGAATTTTAACTCATTTTTAAATTCTATTCATTTCATAGAAAAGAAAAATTGAATTTCTATTATTTTTTTTATAAAATTTTGGAATGAAATAAAGTTAGTTTAATGCAAATATGGATTTATACTGGATTTGGTATAAAATGTCAACTTCTACACTAATTTAAACAAAAACCGATCATACTTAAGGAGTTAGGGTAGGAAAAAAGGTTAATAAAAAAACAGCTTTAATTTTTATCACTACAAAAAATAAATCAATAAAAGGCTAAAAAAAGTACTTAGCATTAAGACCATAAACTTGCAGTATTTAGGAATTGTCATTGAATACAAAATTTCAAATATTTGCATCCCAATCCTCAATGACATCAAATCAGATTTTTAGAAATGTGTTTTCTAAATCAATGTCTTTTTGGTGATTTTTAGAAATGTGTTTTCTAAATGAATGTCTTTTTGGTGATTTTTAAACATATCTTTGATGTCAATAAAATTGTTTACTTTAACAACACATCAATTTTATGGCCATTTAATGTTAAAAATAACTTCACAAGTGCCTAATAGCATGTCAATATCTAGGATCATTTAATGCAAGAAAATAATTTTTCTAAACAAATATTTTTTTTGTTTAGATTTTAAGAATATATTTTGATATTGATATTATTTGGATTTTCTTGACATTTTCATTGTTATAATTGATGTACACTTTGGCCTCCATTGATCTCTTGAAAATGTCTGTATTTCTCAGTCATAAGACTTCATAGGATTATTGGTAAAGAGACATAGCACAGTCAAGAAAAGCATTAGTTTATATAAATTTTAAGTGACAGTTGTCACATTGTCTAACCCTATGTTAAATGGGCTTGCAGAGAAATTGTTATCAGCCAAACTCCCAGTCAATCCTCAATACATGAATAGGCTACTGCTGATGTGATATAATTCAGAGGTGGCCAACCACTAACAACCTATATTTTATATTCTTTGTTAGATTGTAGATGAAAGAGAAAAGAATGAAAAAATAAGGTTTAACTTGTCAACTCTTTTCCATTCCAAAACCTAAGTCACAACACAGTAAATTCTAATCAATGAAAAAAAGATGAATAATAGAAGATAATAACATAAGGGTTTTATTTAAATAAAAAATTCAATAGAAAAACTTAAATATGGAAATCCTCCACAAACAAGAAAATGTTCTGGAAGTTCAATGTCATTTCATTTGTCAAAATAATAATTCAAGATTAAAGATCGCACCTTACAATTTTTTTCTTATGAAATATTCACATTTATTGTAAATCATGCCAAATGAAATTAGAAAACAATTATTATATAATTAAATATTTCCTCTTTTTTTAATTAGAATATTTATTTTCTCAAGGAGACAATATTCACATATAGAAATATTTTTCCTTCTTTTTTAACACTTCTTTTTTATATTTTGCCATAACATAATAATAATAATAATATAGATGGGCATTTATTAAATATTTCTACTTGTGATTCCTTTTAGAAAAATTTATCATTTGTCATTCTAATATTTATCTTCTTTTTTATCTAAAATTTATTTCATGAAGAGCCCGATTTCCTCAAGACTTGAAATCATTGTAAATAGGAATTCCTTTCTAAGACAAAAGAGTCTAAATTCATCCATCATTCAAATGTGTCCTGCTTGATCAACAAAGTGACGGCAGCTGACTACTTTTTTTAATTTTAGTGTTTTAGTCATCTTAGTTTATTAGGTCTCTCTTTCTGTCTCAACATTTACAAGTACATGAATAAAAAAAACAGAGAGGGCATCATGTACAATTTTTTTTCTACAGTTAAAAAAGAAAAGTTTAAGAGTGACAGTGGCCCTTATCCCCCTAACTTTCCCCATGCTTCACTTTACATCAAACTGTTTGTGCTCCCCTCTCTCTTTTCAATACAATTAGATCCTTTGCTAACATCCTGTGTAAAATCTATGTAGTAGGGAAAGGGAATGTTGCACTCTGTCACTCAGTCCTCTGGAAGTTTTACAGTACCTGTATAGTACATAGTATATATCTTAACTACTAGCAAAACCAGAATCCTTAACATAGATTAATAATAATAACTAATTGTAGCTTTTAGGGTTAGATCACTCTACCCTTGTAGATAAAATAATTTAGTGCGTATTTTTTTTTAAATTCAATAAAGAGGTTTCCACAACCAAAACGTTGTTAGGATGAAATTTTTAACAATCTAAAACAAATCCAATGTCTTTTTTTTTTTTAAGTTCATCTTGTTCGATGCGAATACATGTCTTTAAGATCAGTTTATGATAGAGACAATATTTTTGTTTATTGAAATCTATCTTTAAGAATTGTAGCACTACATGACAAGGGGGTATAGATATAGAAATATTCTAACATATTAAATCTAGATATGAATGAAAAAAAGCACAAAGAATTATGCCTCTATAGAATTCTGTAGAAATGACTTAAATAGTTTCTTTCATTGACATTCAACTTAGGATAAAGACTTAATATAATTTAACAAATTAAAAAATAGAGACAAATTCTGAGTGAAATGAATGACACAATCAACCAGAAACATTGAAAATTTAAAGCAGTGTGATGCAATCAGAATGTTGCTAATCTAACTTTGACAAACTTTTTAACACAACTCATGGGATTTTACATCTATTGGCAAACTTGTAGCTTTCTCACCAGTTTGACACTATTTTTCAAAATATATATATGAAAAATAAAAAAAGATTTAAATGTAAAAAAACTTACAGTACAGATCTACAAATGAAATCTATACTACAAACTTGTAAGATAGACCTGCATTAGATAATTTTTCTTGTAATTAATTTTGATATATGACTATCAAAACAGACCCAGCCATATCTTATGGAAATGAAGGGGATCTGAACTGTCAATGGAAGAGAAGAAGGGGAAGAAAATAGGAAAGCAGACACTGATCATTATTATTGTAATAATAATATTTTTTATTAATAATAAATGTTTCGATGTCTATCGAATCTTAAAAGAACATAAAAGCAAGATTGAAGCAATTTCGATAGAGAACATACTCAACATAAATGTAGTTTCCAAAAAAGACATGTTTTTCTTCTTTTATGTTCTTTTGCCTCTAGAAAAACAAGAGAACAAGATTATTAAAAGTTTGTTTTTATGAAAACAAGAAGAAAACAAAAACAAACAAAACCCAAATACTTTTAATGGAAAGCAGCAGAATATTTCTGGAGAAACAAACAAAGCAAAGCAAAACGTGGTTTGTGCAGAAACCAGAGCAACTCAAAGAATTGTCTAAGTCTTGAAATAGTTATAGACAGATAGACAGAGAGAACAGCAAAGGGAGGGTGGGTTGTTGAATAAAGAACATAAAGAGAAAATATGTTTTTGTTGACCATGCAAAGGTTTATGGGGACAAAGATGAAGAAATTCTAGCTATATTTTGGGGTTGAATAAATGATGTGCAAGATTTTTAAACATTCATTGATGCTGTTTGCAGCAAAGGTTTGAAGGCATTAAATAAATGTTTTGCTTTTAATCAGGTCTTAGATAAAACTTTCATTGTGTAAGATGTGACCTTTGATTTCAAATCAATATTTAGTAATCATTTTTTAGTTCTAATGGTTACTCTATATGAATAATCAAAACCAATAGTAAAAAATGTCATTATTTTCTTTAAAAAAAAAACATTAAAAATAAACTTCTGTAACAGTTTGTAAAGTGTATGAGGATCAGGCCATTAGGAAATGATGTGTTCAGAAGTAATTTTCAAAATTAAGAACTGGAGATTTCAGCCTGAAAGATGAGTCCTGCATTGAAAGATATTCAAAATTGGATGTAATTGTTATAATAGAGTAAAGATAAAAAGTATCTGTGGATTAGCTTTGATTTTTAAACCTTGGCATAGTTATGTTGCTATTGATTTAATCAAAAACCATCTCAACATTCAGAAAAGCCAAATCCTTAAAAGATTTATGAAAAATTAAATAGGAAAATCTATGTTAGGGAGTTTAAAAACATATGATGCCAGAAAGAATTAAGGGGTCAAAAGCTGTCTCTGTTGGGGGATTAAAAAAAGGTATAATACCATTTCCAAATTAATCTTTTCATTTGTATTCCATGTATGAATTTAGTGATATTTGAATTTGAAATCATGTTAATCTTCTTTTCCTAAACAACTAATATGAAAAATAGAAATTAAGAAGTAACATAGACATCTGAAAAAGCATTGTGCAGCTGATTGTAAGAAAGTTGTTGAATCCAAATCCATTAAGTAATTCTATTAATACTACTTGTATATTCCTTGTCAGAGTAAGTTCCACATGACTAAGCTTTAGATTATTTAGACATGACTTGCATCGAAAAACTGCTATTCACAACCTTAAGTGAGATTTATTTCCAGAATGAAAGACTTGAAAACTTACAAAATAGATTATATTTTACATCCAGTTGTCTCTTGGCTAACTATCTATGAGGACTTACTAAAAGAGCTAAAAGGTTTTTCTCACTCAAAAGTCTCCATATCTATATATATTGACCTATATTTCTTTTGAAACTAATAATAGACGGTGGTCATCATTATGAAATTTATAATTTAAAAATAATTCCTATATATTTCTGAGTATAAGTCAATTCTGAATACAAGACTGGGTAGAATTCATGAATTATCTATGACTCTAATACAAGTCTAGAGATGTCTGTTAAGCCTTGCATGTTATACAATGTAAATAAAAACTTTAACCAAAACTAAAAGTAGGTTAATCAAAACTTCTTAGTGGCTTTGCTTTAATTGTTATGCTCAATGACATAAGCTACAACTTTTAATTTAAAGTTTACATCATATAAAAACCTTTTTGAACCAAACATTTTTAACAGGCTACTAGAAACACATTGAAAAAAATATTTTTTTTGACATAAGCAATAAATATAAGATTTCTTATAGCAAAACAAATATACGCGCATATTGCATAGGGCAGGTAATAATGTAATCGAACATTTACGGCAATAAAAATGATATTGTGTGTTTGGAAAAATGAAAACGTATTGTTTTGTAAAACTGAAACAAATATGATTCTTTATTTGCTATAACCATTGAATAATATAATTTATTATGTAAAAATTATGAGGCATGGTAAATTCACTGGGATAGATGCACCTTTAGTTTAAAGACATTTGGGAGAAGAAAAAACTCTGAAGTAAAAATCCAAGGTCTGTTGGTCATGTAGACTGTGGCAAACCCTTGAACCGAGAAGTGTGGATGGTGCTATACAAGTCTTCACCACTATGAAGAAATTTTTGTGTGGTAGTTTGACAGTCATACTTGGTTTGATGACACTTATATGTTAAAAATAACAAAAGAGTCCATCATACACACACACACACACACATATATATATATATATATATATATATATATAAGCATTCTTTTCCTTTATTTATTTTAACCTAACCCCCATTAGGAAAAATATTTGCATTAATAAGAAAAATACCTTTGCTTCCAATAAAATGGAAATATTCAGATCTAGAAAGTCAATAAAGCTTACCAAGAATCTATTATTGACAAAGTGACTGAAGTCTGTTTACATGAAACCCATAGAGTGATGTCTATGTGTGCCAAGACTCAGTTTAATGGTGAGAGGATAGATTTTTGTCTGAGAGGAACAGGAATAAGAAAGTGGGTTTTTCTTTTTAATAATAATACTAATAAACAAAACCCTTTTCCCAAGGGAAGATTATTTTAACTTATCTTGACTCTTTGTTAAATTTAAATTCTCTTTATAACCGAGACAAACAAAATATAGCTAAATAATTTTATTGTTACTTTTGGCATCATTGCACATGTATAATAACTGTTTAATTTTGAAAAAATCTAATGTTTAGATCTTTGGTGATGACTAGCTGTTCTTATCAATACCATAGATCTAAACAAATTTACTAATTAAAATGAATGCCCTTGGAAATGGTATGAATCCACTATATTCTCTAAGATAGGAGTTAAGTTGTGCAACTATCATTTTCTGACAACCAGTTAAGAAAGGAAGCATTCATCAAAAATATCAAATAATCATAGAGATAGAAATACTGTTAATAATTTGTCCAAAAGTTCATAAACACTGATGGTTTTATTTTCAGGTATAATTTTTATTATTTATTTATTTTATAAACTTTTAGGACAACCTAATAAAAAAATATCCATCTTGAAATTAACATAAAAACCTCTCTAAGAGATTAAAATGAAAAGTTACATAATTGTTCTTATACATTGAGTATAAAATCTACTGAAAAGATTGCAGAAATATTCTTCTTCAACTAAACAAATACTTTAAGAGGAATGAATTCATTTAGACTTGTTGCATTTAAAGATCACAAAAATTAAAATAATAAGGAAAATTATTTTCTTTCAATTGTTACAATAATTTTTTCTATATCAATATAAAACCAGTTTCTTTATTTCTAAAAACTGCTATGCATAATTTACACCATTTTTTTTTATTTGATTCTCTTTTATGCAATTTAACAAAAATGGCTTTAAATTTAACAAGATTAATACATTCTAATACATTACTTTCTGGCATGTTTTTGGCCAGTTAAAAAATAATTGATTTCTCAGTAAGCTTAGCATAGCTACCAATTCAGTTTAGGATTTATTGAATTTTCAAATAAGAATTTCAAAATTAGGCATTTAATTAAAATTATTCATAGTCTGGTCAATTACTCACCTTTTAGCATTTATTTTGAATTAATTTATAGATAATCTAACATCCTCATTCAAACCCAAAGAATAAAACCCAGGAGCTTTAAGTTACAAGTTATACTACATCATCATTTTAACCCAAAGCTTTAACAGATCCACCAAAATGCAAGTGTGGAAACCTAATCACAAACACATAATAACAGAAGGCAAAACCTTAAACAAGACAAAAATACTTTTACAAAACAGACCTCAAAAAGATCTTTAAAGTAACAGTCATAAAATACACATATTTCTCATAGAAACCAATTTCTACAAAATAAAAAAAAATGTAAAAATTTCCACATATGAACATAAAATAAAAACCCAAATCCGAAACAAATTTTTTGCATAAAAACGACCCATTAGTTGACATGTTGTTAAACCCAAATAACGTTAACCTTTACTCTAAAGAATAAAATCTGGAGGCTTAAAGATACTAGTTATACAACATTCTAGCTATTTCCCTTTAGTAAATAAATAATAATAAGAAGAATATTAAAGGTTAAAAATTTTAAACTGTATCAAAATATTTGTGAATTTTTTTTTTATAAACTAGAATTGATTTAAGTGTATATATCTAATTCACCAACAAAAAGTAATTATAATAGATTTATGTGAAATAAACCATGAAGATTAACCTGCTTTTAAATAGCGCTAAAGAAAAGCCACTTGGGATGACATTGGTTAAACTATTAGAATCTGGATCCAAAATGCCTAGGCTCGAATTCTAAGGTGCACTTGTGAATTTCATATTCCAAACATAACTAGCCATTAAATCTGTATGTGTTCAATGGTTAAGCCAACTCAACCTTCAATAGATTAGAAAGACAATCATACATTCACAAAAAAAAGCTCTAAAACGAAACTCAAAAGTTGAATTCTAGAAAATGTTATTTCATTGTAATTAAATAAGAAAAAAATTACTTTTTTATACAACTTAATCAAGTCTTGTTTTTATATTCTCTCCAAGAGAACTTAAACTATGTTACAGGATCTTATTATTATTATTATTATTCATTTGGGACAGAGACAATATTACATAGAATTGGATCGAATGATTAGTCATACCTTAACCAAGAATGTTTCTTTTTGTTTTATAGCATGTCATTTAATGCTGAGAACAATCATTTTTTAGAAACATTCTTTTTTGTCCATACTTAGTTTTTTTAGCAACACAATATACACTATTTAATCCATAGCTAGAGGGTCTGTGATGATTCATACCTTCCCCAAGGGTATTAGTCCAAATATGAACCAATGGAAAGTCTAGGATTATGATTAAGAAATCAATTGCCTACCCACTGTCCCAAGTGAACTTCCCCTAACCAAGAATAGGATTGAACAATAAGTATTGCCTCACTGCAGAAAAAAAAAATGCAAGTTTAATTTTGAGAAGGCTAAAGAATATATGAATTGAAATTTTTTTGTAAATATAACAATGCAAATGAGTCGACTAGTGTAAATATTCTAAAACAGATGAAACTTTTTGTTAAAAAAATAAAAATAAAAATGTTGTATCGTGAGATTGGAAGTTCATCCAATATATTTGTCGTTCATATGCATAACAAACAAACAGCTGAGTAGTATGCTATTTTATTTCAAGACTGTTTTATTCCCTTCCAGGAATCAGCTACTCAACCATTGTGGTACTTAATATAAAATCCTAAAATTAGAATTCAAAGATTAGATTTTAGAGTTTAAAAAGTTATTGTATTTTCTTTTTATGCACTGAATATTATGTTTTATTTTTCTTTTTTTTCTTTCTTCTTTGTCCATTTTGGTTAACATGATTTTTTCTTAGAAGGTTCCATCAAGATAATTACAAACAAACATGGATTTCATGTCTTTTAAATTTTATTGCTTTGTTTTTATTTCATTTTATATCATTACACAATTGTTTCTTTTCTAGATTAAAAAACAAAAGAATTTTTTTTTTTTTTTATTGAAAGAGCCTGAATCACAAACGGGTTTTATTTGATAGAATTCTTTGTTTTATTTTTTCTTTCTTTCTTGAATTCCATCACATGACAGAAATTCTTTATTGAGACACAAAAAGGTTTTGTTTAATTTCTTAATTTAATGGTATATCATCTATGTGGTTTTTACAGGTTTTAAGAGGGTCTGACACTGTTTGTTTGTCTGTTTATGTTACATCAACTCCTTTTGGTCATTTAATGCTGAGAACAATCAAATAAATTATAAACTCTTTTGATAAAGATAAACTCTTTTGTCCACACGGTCTTTTGAATGACAAAATAAGCACTATTTAATCTATAGTTGAAGGAAATGTGAAGATTCATACCTTTCCCAAGAGTAGTCCAAATGTGAACATAAATGGAATAACTGTGATTTGAACTCATGTATTACGAGGCTAAAATCAGAGTGTTAATCCAAAGTGGACCCTCCTCCCCCCATTATAAAAACAGATTTCATTTTTGAAAATTGCCAAATGCAAATTAAAGTAGAAATATTTCCTTAATTCAGTTTCATTGAAGTTAACAGACAAGGAGTCTCCAAAAAGTCATCTCATTAGGTTCTAAAATTATGTGTTTCATTTGATATTCTATAAAAAAATCTCTTAACTAGTTCATAGGTTGTTGTTAATGACTTGTGCTATATTTTTAGACAATCAAACATGACCAATACTTTGGGAGCATGTCCACCATATTTCCCTTCTAAAACATTTTAACAGAAAAGAGCATTTTGTCCCAAATGGTTTCAAATATATTCCTGAAAAAATAGATTATAATACAATGTCTTCAAAGAGAAATACATAAGAAGGCTCTGTAGGCATGAAATGACCTATTTATATGATGTATGTACAGTTAAAATAGAATGCACACACACTATATATATATATATATTCAGACATGTTTAATTAAAAAGAATTTTAATTTTTCTTTTTAATATTTTTAATTCTATTTTTTCTTGTTTTCTAAAGAAAAATTAAAATTCTTTTTAATGTAACTTGTCTGAATGACAATATTCAGCTTAAATATACTAAACTTAATATGTATATTTAAGCAGCAAAACCGTTATTTAAACAAAATCTATGAAACTCAATAGATGTATTTTCCTTGAGTATTTAATTATGGTTTCCTTCAATTTTTCTAAATTCAATAAAAACCCTGACAACTTACACCAGACAAAGAATTAGAAAAATTGAAGGGATCCACATTAAAATTCTCAAGGTAAATACATCTATTGAGTTTAATAACTTGTTTGAACTTATATATATATATCTATATAAATATATAAATCTGTAGAGAGGACTTTGCCATATAAGTAGTTAAAATGCTCAATATCAGTGATAGAGTATGTGCGGTACATTGATACAGAATGAACAACCTTTGTCAACAGTTTTCCACTTATGCTTTTGGTCTGATAACCATATAATGGTTGAACTGACAATCATCAAAAGATGTTGATTCCAAGTTTATTATATCCTCATAATTTCTCTCTTCATATATTCTGAACTCAATAGAAGCATTAATTGACAGTTCCTCGTATTTCCTTTTATATTCATTGAAAATATATTCACAGAAGAGTTACTATTAATTCTTTTAGTAATAAAACCTTGTGCACTTGAATTGGTGTTTATATAAGTCAGTATATTGTTTTTGTTGCAAGGTTTGTATGTATAGCCTTTATTATTAAAGGTTACATCCAGATAATTTACTTTAGTATGTATATATTACATAAAGTATTGAGTATTACTAACCATTCAGAGTTTGGATAATTCAGAAATCTTGCACTAATTAATGATCTTCAAAAATAGTAAGAGGCAGCTAACTGATAAAACTAAGAATTAATTAAAATCCATATTTTAACAATCAGGATTTAAAATAAATATGATTTCCAACATAAAAAAAGAGTAAATTATCTCGATACAATCTTTAATTTTAAACACACCATGTACAAACCTTTCAACAAAAACAATATTTGATAATTTTTATATCATAATATATTTATGTATGTGGGAACACACAAAACAGGCCTTGTGTCTAACTCAGTTTGGTACTCAAATAAATACATATTATATAGTAGGATAAATCAAAAAGTTCTAAGATAGATTGAAGAAAACTTTATTTGTTGAAGTTACAAAATTATTTTTCTATATAAGATCCACCTAACTCAATACACTTCTGCAAGTGATATTTCAATAAAAAAATTCCTTATTGAAATTATGTTGCTCTATTATCATTGAGATGCTATTAATCTCAGAACTTCTTGATTTATCCTGATATATGAGCATGCATGTACCTACGTTATGTGTAATTAATATATGTATATTTTTAAAAGAATTCCACTTGTATGACAGTGACTGTTATCAGCATGTTGAAAACAAGTGAGACTGGATAAGCAATTCCAATCCAAAAGTCTGTAAATCATTCTAATCAGAGTTCTTCCATCCCACTTGACATCAGTATTGACACTTTTTATGTCTTGGTAAAGATTTTTTCAAGAGATAATAATAAATTCTGCCAATAAATCACATTTGAATGGTTGAACAGATTACCAGAGATTCCATCAGACAACACTTATTATAATTCTTTAAGTTAAAACCAAATTGATTTGCAATAATTTTTTTTATCCAAAGCCTGGAGACCATTTCTTTTTTTTTTTCTTCTTTAGATTCCAATAAAGTGAAAATCATGACTATTTTTGGCCTTGATTCGCATGAATTTGGAACTTGTTTTATTTTCTCTAGTTCATTTTTTGGTGGGTTGGTCTCACCAGGACATCTGCATCTTCAGCTGTGAAGAAAATATCTTCAGAAATGATGGTAGTTTAAGAAAGAACATTAGTTGTGGACAAATATTTATTTTAATTTTTTTTCACCAAACTTTAGGGGAAACCCACTTGGGTCAGAGGATATGCAGTCAGATTGCAGAATCATAATATGCAATTAGGATCCCTGTCATTCCGTTTAATTTTAGATTTGGACTAATACTCTTGGGAAAGGTATGAAACCCAACATTTCCTACAGCTATGGATTAAATAATGCATATTGCGTTGTAAAAAAAATTACATGTAGGCAAAAAAAAACAACTATTTATCAAAAAATAACTGTTCTCCACATGAAATGACCTAAAAAGGTTAATATACTATAAAACTATAAAACAAACAAAACTTTAGTTAAAACTTGAGAGAAAAAAAAGCTGGCATTTTTTGACACAAAAATTAATAACATTTTTTTTGTTTCTTTTTGTGAATGAAATGAAGGTCAATAAAATTACCTATGATTAACTCCCACCCCCAAGAAGTTTACAAGCCCCTCTCCACTATACCTTTCAGCTGGAAATGAAACAAATTAAAAATTTTACGTTTCAATATAAATTTTCTCTTCCTCTTTGTTCATTTACCCTTTTTTTTCCCTTGATCCTGGGGTGGAGGGGGAAGCCATCTTAGAAAAATTCTTGTCTACCATTTGACTCTTGCTTGCTTGCATTCCCTCAAAATCAATAGCAATATTTGACTTTATACAAATACAATTAGATAAATTCTGAAGGAGGACCAAGCAGGCATCCGACAATAGGAAAGAAGAAGAAGACATTTGTAATATTTATTCAACATGGCACTTGGGCTAATTTTAAAAATCCTACACTCATTACATTCACAAGTTCAAATAGAACAAATACCGAGAGAGAGAGAGAGAAAGAGAGAGAACTTGTCCTCTCCATGTTCGAATTGTGATCAATGATTGAAAGAGAAGTTAAAAATAGAAAATATTCTTTCATCTAATAATGTAGAATAAGAACCAAATATTGATTGAATCAATTCTTCATAGTCTTGTGACACACACATACACACAAGAAAAAAAATGAAAGAAAAAAAAATCACATTGCATTCCTAGATTTAAAAAAGAAATTACTGCAGTGTGCGTGAGCTTTTTTTTTATTATTTAGATTCAAGGATATGTACAAGTGCATGCACATGCCATGCATGCATGCACACTAAACTATTTGAATGAGCCTGTTTGTAGGTTTTAAAATATATATAAGAATATGTCCAAATATAGACATGTATGTCTATAGAATAAACAAACTAGGAATTCAACCCTGAAAGAAAAACAGGGATTAGTAGAATTTAAACAAATGAGCCCAACATTCAAACTGAATAATAATAATAATAATGATAATCTTTTATTATCAGATTTACTTTTTAATACTTGCGTACGCATTCATCAACTGGCATAATATTTCTAGTGTTGGTCGAGATTGGTTTGGTTTGGTTGGTCACCCTAATATCTCTGCATGAGCCTAATTGAAAACAGAAATATATACTCTCTCTCTCTCTCTCTCTCTCTCTCTCTCTCTCTCTCTCTCTCTCTCACACATATATATATATATGTATAAAAAGCTTGTAGTTGCATATATGTGTGTGTGTAGTAAGAATAGATATTTTCAGACAATATTAGAAAAGATAGACATACAGGAACACTATGTTATATAATGTATAAACATATGTCTTTGAATATTTGTATAACATTGTGTTCCTGTATGACTTATCTATATATATATATATATATATATATATATATATATATATATAATTTTTTTCATCTTAATTTTCAATTTTGTTTCATCGTAATTTTCAATTAATTTTACAATAATGACGTGAATTTTATTGACCAGTCAAATTGCTGTCTTACAGCCGGTGCAAGTCCCCGAGCAAAAAAAAAACATTCCGGACAAATTTTCTCCATTTGCGTGTTCTGCAAAAGGGCCGTCTTTTGTATCCTATTTTTTCTATCATTTTCACCAGCCACGTGCAGGGATCCTCAACTGCACAACACCGCATTGACGCGAACGTGGTTTCAAACGCAATACACGTGTTTTTGTCACATTTGATCCAGAAGATAAGAACTACAACGGCGACATTTATTTACTCGTTGCCTCAAATCTTGTCCTAATAAGGCAGATGTTAAAGAGTGGATATCGAGTGTGGTTAGTGACGTATTCAAATTTGTGGTTTTGAAAAATCAACAGACACAATCAGTACCGTGCTTAGCCACAAAGCGGCCACGACGCAGAAAGCGCTTTGCAGCCCCTTTACTATAAAACAGTCAACTGGCACCCCCTCAACACACTATAGGCTTCGATCAAAGTGTTTATATTATATTTACTTGGAGAGCACCAATCCAAGTTTGGCACAAGGCCATTTTTAGGTGCTCTCACCCGGGCTTTTTATATTCGGTGTTACCCTTCACCTAGATGAGCTGCCCTCCCGAGCTAACGAGCCCCATCTGCCCGAGGCTGCTAAAG
>JAUZSX010197507.1:0-16183 GCA_034780655.1 Idiosepius hallami
TCCTAACTCATCAAGAGGAACATTTGTGCCAAATTTCAAGTAATTCGGTGTCGGTGGGTGCAGATTTCAACTTTTTGACATGGAATGACCCTATTGTCTTTAAGATAAGCTGTCGATTTTCTATACACCACTAGGTGCCACAAACTCCAGGCATGTCATCAGTGTTGAAAGCTCACGTCACATAGGGTTTCAGGCCTCAAATTCAACGTACCCCTTCAGTGGGTAATATTGTAAATAAATAAAAACTTTTTTAATAAAAATTGTATTGTCTAAATGTTTTACAATAAAATCTATTGTTTATTAGTTCATTTAAATTTTTATATATGTATGTACGCTGTAATTTTTTTGGACATCTGTATTAAAAAAATAGTCATTTGTAGTTTAGATCCCCACTAATTCCTAATATTCTACAATTAGCTAACCTTTTTGAACACTGGCACAGTTAAGTTAAACTAGACTAGTTATTGTTATTTTTTTTAATGTCTGATGATCAGAAAGTTTGCATTTTCCAGTCCATATTACTATAAAGTTTATTTAAAAAAAAATGTTTCTATGTTAAGATTTAAGTGAAATGAAAAGAAATTTGCTTTAAACATATTCAGATTTTAGTAAAGGATTTCAAATGGAAGATACCGACAACAAAAGAAACTCTAACTGAATTTAAATATTTTTTTGAATATTTAAAATAATTTTTAAAAGAATTATTTGATTCTAGTATACAAAAATAATCATTTATTTTCTTTTGTGGCATAAATTAATTAGATCTTCAGACTGAACACAATTGAATTTTCTTGCTGGTTTTATTAATAATTATCAGAATAAAATTTTAAAAGTTTAGAAAATAATTTAAGTATAAAAAACATTTAGAACAGGCAGAATGGAAAAAAAGTTGATTGTTAAATTTATTTTTTTATTGTTTTATTTTTTTTTCTTATTGCTTTATTTTTCATTGTTTTATTTTTTATTATTTTATTTTTTCTTTGTTTTATTCTATTTTTTCTTTGTTTTATTTTATTTTTTATTCTTTTATTGTTTTATTTTATTTACTTTTTTATTTTATTTCATTTCAAGAAGATAAAAAGCATTTATTTTTTTTTAATGAAAATTTAAAGTGTCTATTTTTTATTATTTTAAAAAATGAAAATAATTTTTTCAAGAATCTGTTTTACTTATTCTTTTCCTAAAAATGTCTAGTCTGACATAAAATACTTACTAGTTTTCTTTTTGGTCTTTTTCTTTTTTGGTGGAGCTTCAGGCTTAAAATTGTCCCCACTGTTGTCGCCATCATCATCATTATATTTTCTTTTGGAGGACTTTGAAAATAAAAAGAAAGGTTTAGAATTAATAATAGGGCTGTGAAAATATGGTTAATCTTATCACAGACGACTATTTTACTATTCATTTTAATTCTGTAGTTATTAGTAATAACAACCGAATTTTAAAAAAATAGTAAAATCGCAAAATAGTCGAATAACAACTAGGGCTGTGACATGAATATTCTTTAAAAAAAAAACACAATATAGTATCTGTCAATTTATTTGTTCAATCCTACAAGGAATTTCAAGATAGATATATCTCATAAATGTATTCATTTTAAAACTGTATAGTTGAATAAACATAGTTGGAAAAGTATATTTTATTTTGATAATGGAAAATTAAGCACTCAGTAACATGTTTATCATGAATAACATTAAATATATATTTGTTTTACATATTGAATAAAGTTAAAACAAATGGGTATTGAAACAATTTTTTTTAATAAAGAAATTCTTTTTAAGGCAAAATGATGCGGTTGAAATAAGATTTATTTTGTAATATTTCGGAATTAAAATTCCATTCAGTTTAACAAAGAACACAAGAAGAAGCACACACACTCGGAGGGACTGAGTTTGAAAATGGAATTTGAATTTCGAAATATTACAAAATAAATCTTATTTCAACCGCATCATTTTGCCTTAAAAAGAATTTCTTTATTACCTATACGATGCTTCAAAAGAAATATAACTTATTAATCTCAATTTTTATTTTTATTTTTACAGCCAGAAAATGTGTTACATGGAAGGTAACTCTAAAGAAAAAATATTGAGTTATTTCCCTTGTGTATATAATGCACAGGTGAGTGGTTATTGTTCTGGTCTCTGTGACGCACTGACGCAGTGATTTATTTACACGAAGTTTGATAGCATCCATGTTATCAGGTCCAGTGAAAAACAGTGTGTTTGCGTTTTAGGGTAGAGTAGAGTGCTCCTCAACAGCTCCAAAATATCAACAAATATGTTCAATTAATTAATTACCAGATTTCAATAAACGATGCGTTTCTAAAATACTTCCTTTTTAATATTTATTTCTATTTCCTTTTTTTCCTAGTTTTCGAACAAGAAACTTATGTCAGTTAAGACAAGTTTGAATCTGCCTTATGAGAATGGGGATATAAATAATATGATGCATGAATCAACGTTCAGCGCGAAAAAAAAATGTGTACATAGACACAGGCGACGATTGTACGTTTAAGTACAAACCATTTTTTTTAGGATAGAAAAAAAAACAACACTTTTAAAATAAAGTTTTTTCAAGTATGATTTTAACAATTTTTTATCAAGCAGACTCGAAATTTTATGAGATTTATTTGAAAAAAAAAATATAGCCAATAAAATTAACCCGTTTAATGCGCTTTACAATTTCATTTGTTTAAATGGTGTTTAAAGTCTGGAGTAACAACAAACAACATGGCAAGAAAACGGGTTCAAATTGAGTAACGATTAAATTGAATATATATGTAAAAATTAATCGCAGAATTAACACAATTTATTAAAAAAAAAGTTTCCAGAAACAACACCGATTAAAAATTATCAAATATAGTTAAAAATCGGGGGGAAAGGCAAAAAACAAACAGTAAACTGGCTAGAAAAATCACAGAATTTAGAATTTGACAATATAACAAGGTTTGGATTAGTTTTTAATGACTTGTCCTTTTTTTTTGTCATTTAACGTTTTGAAAGTGGCAAGAATAAAATAGTCATCATACACATAAGGGTAAAATTGACGCGTATTGGGATTTATTTTAACAAACTAAAAGAAACAGTTAAAAATTAAAAACAAATATTCATTTACACACAAAATTGTGTCTAATGACTAAATAGATAGTCACAACATTATTTTATGATGGCTGTGCTGTGTTGTGGGTCAAATTTCCAATAGACTAAAAATAATTGATTGTAACCCTGATATAAGAGAGATTTTCTCTTGTCCCTCAAGAGTCTATTGTATATTTTAAGTATAATACTTGCCTAAACAAAAACCAGATATAAGAGACTTTTTTACACCCGACAACTCTTATATCCGTGTTACAATATAATAAAATTACAACACATGTTCAGTTTATGCTGTACATTTTTTGTTAAATGTTTAATATTTAGTTTAACCTCGGCTCCGAAAACCCCACGTGTTCTTCTTTCATAATCGAGGTAAAAACAGACCATTTACTTACGGAGTCGAGTTTAAGTTCCCCTTCAACGATTTCATAATCCTGCAATTCTTCAACACATACAAGACCCTGAAATTTTTCATCAGCGTAGAAATTAGGATCAATTTCTACGGGTTTCCATGCCGATTTGACTTGAATGTGACCACCTTTTTTCACCATGTTGTCATAAAAATTTACAAAACTTGGAATTACCGGTGTAAGTTGAACGAAACTAAAAAGCAAGTTCATAAAAATTTATTTTCTTTATTTTTTCACTTTAAATTTATTTTGTATTTCAGTTTTTAATCAAATAATGCAAACATATTTAAATTAATTACTTTTAATAAAGTGGACATTTTAGAATTATTCTTATTTCGTTTGTTTATTGTAAAGAATATTTTATCATAAAAATATAGTTTGATTTCTTTTAAACTGAAACTATTGAGAAGAGAGGCTTAAAATCCAATCGTCATTTTTTTAATGATTTAATTTCGAATTTCAGCCGAAAAAAATATCATTCTCCTTAATTCCATTTAGAATTTTAGAGAAAAAAATCATTTGGAAAAATTAAAATCTGCATCCGGCTAACATGTAACAACTATTGACTAAAAAGAATTCATTGATTTTTAGAACTACTAACTAGATGTTTTGGTTTGTATTGATTCATAAAGTTTAGATTTTCTAACTCAGGTAGATTATTTTCTAACAGGAATGTCGTGCCTTGTGACGTGCGTGCGAGCCGTTGTGTGCGTGCGACTGCGACTACTCGCGTGTTGACTGACTGTTGCGTGAGTAGACGTAAGTTAGCTTATAATCTAACACTTTTAAAATAACAAAGTTGCTATTTTGGGGATTCCGGAAAATAATAAGGAATACAAAACTTCGTTTTTTTATGTTGTTGAAAATTTCCCGAAACGCTCTAAAGTTTGACATGAAGATTTCCTTTGGTTTTTGGCGTTCAGGTTAAGTAAATAAATGAAAAAAGGCCGAATTTTAGAGAATTGTGAAATTTTGTTTTATTTCTTTATCTATTAGTTTATGTATGACAATGATATATTACCATTGTGTTTAACTGATGTTCATAGTCATAATAATTTTTATAAACAACGACAAAAAATGTTTACTTTAGCAAAGCTAGCCATCTAGATTATAAACAGAACTTATTTTGTTAAGCGAAATTTTATTATGACACCGTTTATAGTAAATTTCGGATTCAATGTAAAAACAAATCTCGACACTTTTCAAATAAAGAAGGTAGGAATTTTATTTGCTTAAGAATCACAATTATCCTTGTATTCTGTTGTAGATACTTCAATAGATTTTATGATTTAATTTATATTGTTTGGTTTTTAAAATAATCCCTGGTTATTTTGGGAAGAAAAGAAGTCTAAAAAAAATCCCAAACTTTTTGACGTCTTAAAAAAAGTATTTCTTCTGTTACATCTTTTGGTTTTCCAAAATTATTCTAGTTCTATTTCTGATGCAATCGTGGATTTTGGAAATGCAAATTTCAACGATGATAATGGTTGTTTTCTAGTTTAGCATTGTAAGCGAGTAAAGTTAGTTTAGTGTGTTGGTTGGTTGTTGAAACGGACGGAACGAGAGCCTCTTTTTCTCTAAAAATCCGCCAAAAATCAGGTTTTAAAAGTTTCCCCGATTATTTAAGTGGAGAATAAACGTTATATCAGTGGAACATTATTTTTCATAATCAATATTTAAATAATAATTTTACCGGTCATTAAACAAATTGTTTAAACACTAAATTACTTGACGACGACATTTACTAAGTTACGGACAAGACAACGCTAAACTAGAAGATCAATATAGTTAACCCTTTCGACCCTAAAGGACTGATATATCGGCCTTAGTAACCAAAAGCAAAAAAAAGACACACTGACATTTCTACCCTAATATGGTTCTTTAATAGAATGTCTCTGAGTGACTACTTGGCAATGTTGCTAAGTCAGGTTCCAAAGGTGTAGGTTGAAATATTGTTGTGTGTGTGTGCTTTCTTTTGCCTTAAGTCGCCAGGGCCGATATATCGGTTCTTTAGGGTTTAAAGGGTTAAAATCGAAGATTTCTGACGTGTGATTGTTGTGTGAGAAAACAACAACAAAAAAAAAACGCCTTTTTTATGAGCGTAATTTTAATTTCCGCGGTTCAATAATCTCGTGATAGCTATATTGTTTTTGAAATTATTGCCAAACGAATTATTTTAGTTTAAAATTTTCACATAAAACGTAACTGAACTGAATGAAGTAGGAGTGTGTGTGTGTGTGTGTGTGACATGTTTTGTTGCCTTAAACTACATTTAGCTAAAATGGTTCGTTCTAGTACCAAAATCATAAAGTCTCCAAACGCTAAAAATGTTACTTTTTTTTTTACTTCAATAACAGAAAAACTCATTATAGAAATAAATTTTTTTTTTTTAATATTGAATATTTTTTTTTCTGTCAACACAACATAACACAAACACCAACACAACAACAACACCAACACTTTGTTCACCAACACAGTTGGTCTCTTGACAACATATCAACCTTTATGGTCATTTAAGGCAGGAAACAGTTATATATGGGTCTAATTTTTGAAATCTTTTGGGCCCTCCCCAAAGGCCGGAAAAACCCACTGATATTTTTGACACTAATGGTATTTTAATCGAACGAACGACTGACTGGACTGACTAGTTTGATAATTTTGTTAATCAAGATCTAAAGGTTTAATCGTTAGAGAACAAAGAACAATTAATAAACTGTTTAACTCGTTGCTAGGGGGATTTGGAGAAATTAATTAATTCATACTTTCCCATAAAGTTAGTCGAACCATTTACGACCAAAAATGAGCCGAAATGGAACCACACACAACACACAAACACAGGGGAATTTTAACTCGCATATTCCAACTAAAACCTATTTCATACTTGTTCCCCAAACTTGCCCCTTTTTGTTATTAGTTGTCAGCTTATTTGTCATTAACAACATTCGAGTAATTAATTAAATATATATACTTGGTGAGCAACACCAATCACGTTTGGCACAAGGCCATTTTTAAGAGTAAATTGATTAAAATCGAAATCCACGCCGTCTTTGTTTTTGTTTTGTTTTCACCGGTAAAAATCGGGAATAAGTTACCTCCCTTGAGATTTTAGTAAAATTTTTGTCATTGTCGATATTATCGTCAAACACCGGCTTGAGATAATGACTTGACTCATTGATTGAGATAAGTTAAATATTTTCTGTGTTTATTTAAATTCACTAAGGATGAGACTGAAAAAAAGGAGAAAAAAAATGAAATTTCACGATCAAAATTCTTCTGAGTTTAATCTACGGTAACTACAAACCAAAAATTGTAGTGTTTTGTTTTGTTTTTCTCTCTCTACCAAAAAGGAAATTGTTGTGATTTATTTTTTAAAGTTCTTTTCCCCTGTTTTTTTTTGGCTTGTGACTTAATTTCTCCTTTTTTTGTTTAACAACTGAACTTAGATCTAAAAAGACAAAATAATTAACTATAGAAAAAAATACTTCGGAACAATTTTAGACTGGGCTATCATTTTTTATTTCTAAAAATGAAATTTTACTACAAACTCAAAAATGTCTTCATCTTTTTTTTTCTTTGCTAATTCAATGTCTTGATTTATTTAATCGTTGGACACCGACGCCCACACAAACAAGATTTACTCCAGGAAAAAAAAAATCAATCTATGTATGTATGTAATAATAATCGTCTGTGATCATTTATTTATTCTTAAAATTGTCCATTTGTGAAATGAAGCTCGCGGTCTCGCCCCTCGGAGGTTTATAAAAAAAATCTTGTTTCTCGTTTGATCTATTGGATTAAAAAGACATGGATTTGAATTAACATTTTTTACAACATTATATCTTCTTCATTCATACCCACAACCCGCGCGTACTACTACTTACTCATAACCGAGTCAACAAAAACAGTGAACAAAAATATGAATGGCGAAAAACAATTGAATTTCTTCTTCAGTGACATGACGTGATTTTTTTATGAATAAATGTCCATCTGCTACTAATTTACTTACTACATACCAAAACCACACATTACTACTCACAGTTGTACGTGAGAAGGGTTAAAAAGAAGAAAAAAAAAAACTAATTTACTTACTACATACCAAAAACCACACACTACTCACAGTTGTATGTGAGAAGGGTTAAAAAGAAAAGAAAAAAAAATTAACTAAGTCGTCGTGTTGTCGTTGTGTTTGGTTGCTCTCTGTCGTTGGGGCTGACACTTTCGACAGAATGCGTATCCTAAAGTGGCGAATTAGTGTTTGCCATCTGGTGAACAAACTACGCCAGAAGTTGCATCTTCATTGCGAAATGATAAAATTAATTCTTATGTCTTTGTGCTACAATGCTTTCATGTCACCAAATCTGATGCTAGAGACTGCAATGGAGCCAGTATTTTGGATTGTTGACCATTTTGCCCGTTACATGGGTCCCATCCTAATGTGTCTTGTTCTTTCATTTTCATTATCAGGAGTCATCATATTCTATAGCATCATGATACCCCGCTATCTAAGTTTTGGCTGGCATTGGTTTCTTCCTCATTTTATATTCGGCAACCTTCTTCTTATTAATGTTATATTTAATTATACTATGGGATACCGAACGGATCCAGGACACCCACCACAAATAATTCCTGAAGTTGTCTCTATATGTAAACGTTGTATTGCCCCTAAACCCCCCAGAGCTCATCATTGCAGTGTTTGTAAAAGGTGTGTACTCCGAATGGACCATCACTGTCCTTGGTTAAACAATTGTGTCGGCTTTTATAACCACAGATATTTCTTCCTGTATATGGTTTATATGATGTGTGGCTGTTTGTATGGTTGTTTCATGTTTTATCCACTGTTTTATGAAAACTTTTATGTTGGCAAAGAAGTAGTCTTTCACGGTGCTCTGTACCCACTAAACATGGCCTATAATTATTGGGTCTCAAAAAAGAAAACCTACACATTTATTGCCATCTCCAATGGCACGTCGGTCAAACGGACACCGCCGCCTCCTAATTTGACTAATCTCACTTGGACAGACCAGTTGTATCATCATTCCATTATCTTTGTGTTTTTCTTGGGATCCGGTTGCGTTGTCGCCTTAGGACTTTTATCATTATGGCACGCGCGACTCATCAGCCGAGCTGAAACCAGTATTGAAGTCCACATCAACAAAAATGAGAAGAAACGGTTGGAAAAACTTGGACAAAAATTTGTGAATCCTTATGATTATGGGTTCAAGAAAAACTGGCAATTGTTTCTGGGTCTGACAGAAGGAAGGACCTTTTGGCGGCATATTTTGTTACCATCTCGTCACAAGCCGCAAGGCAACGGACTACAATGGGAAACAACAACATTTACTGTTGAAAATAACATTGATAACATCCGTGTTTTGTGACACATTATATTGATAGCTAAACTTTCAAAAACTCATCTTCAAATTTTTTCTTTAACTTTCTTTTCATATTGCTTTTTTTTCTTCACATTGCTTTTTTTCTTTCTTCATGTTCATTGTTTTTTTTTCAAATTAATTTTACAGATAGAAAAAATAAAAATTAAAAGAAATGAGAAATAAATATGTCAAATTTAATAACAATACATTTTCATGGTTTCTTTTTTATTTACCAGTATTTTTATTTACCATATATTTGTTTTAATCTTTAAGGCAATATACCAAAAAAGTTGTAGGAGATCACTAAACAATTTTTTTTCTATTCCACAGGTAAGAAAAGATATAGTTTAAATAAAAATAAAAGAAATAAAGTGTTTCATGACTGGTAGATTTAATAATTTATTTTCCTCATCGTTATTTTTTTTCATATATTTACCTAATAATAATGATTTTTTTATGGAACTAGAAAGTCAAATTAAAATATAAGTTTTGCAAAAAGATAATAAATGAGTAACTTATAGCATTTCATTTTAATCACTCATTTTAACAACCGTCTTTTTAACAATAACTCTATAAATGGAACTTTATAGAATGAAAGTAAATGTCTTAAAAAAGTCTTTTGCAAGAAAATATTAGTATATATGAAAAAAATATAATAATTTAAAGTAAATCTTGTTACTTTAAATTCATGGTTCAGTTTTGATCATTTCCTTTTATGATATTTAGGATTATATTTCATAAAATAGAACCTGAGAAATATCTGAATCCTTATCATTAATTTGAATACAAACTTTTCACACTGCTGTTTTCCATTAGTTTGTTTTGGCTTATGTCATCCCTGGACTTCTTCAGGTATTCATCCATAATTGTTTACTCTCTCTGGTAATTCATATAATGGTTTGATTCATATAAATCTATGGAAGGATAAGGCTTCAAATCTCTTAACCCTTTAAACCCTAAAGAACCGATATATTGACCCTGGCAACTTAGGGCAAAAGAAGACACACACACAACAATATTTCAACCTCCATCTTTTGGACCCTAACTTAGCAATATTACCAAATAGTCACTCAGAGCTGTTCTATTAAAGAACCATATTAGGGTTGGAATATCAGTGTGTCTTTTTTTGCCTTTGGTTATTAAGGCTTATATATCGGCCCCTTGTGGTCAATGTGACTTGTGGTTAATGTGACTTTCAGTCTTCTTTAGTTTTTTACATGTTAAACTCCCCTTGACAAAGGCTCAAGTTCTTGTGGTCAAAAGGGTTAAAGATACTTGACATTTTGCTTGGTTATGGTTAACAGAATAAAATGAATAGATTGAATAGTTTGATTCAAGATTCTGATTGTAAAGTGAGTTTGACATGTAAAAAACTAAAGAAGACTGAAAGTCACATTAACTGAAATGCTGTGTATATAATAACAAAGAAGAGACTCTATTTTGTAATCATCAAGCCTTGAAGCAAGAATTCCATCTATATATTATTATACCAACTTTTTTAATTTTAGTACTTTTTGAATTTGAGTTTGTTATCAGAGCGTGATGATTGGTCAATTGATTAAGAGAATTAAATCTTTACGTTTTGATTGGTCAACCAGTGACTCTTAACCAAAACAAAATATTTTTAAGCCAAGATGACGCAAATTTATTTCATTTTTTCTAAAAAAAAAAAGGCAGAAATTGTTAAGAATTTTTAAACCAAAGGAAGTTTTCATTGTTTTCTTATATTATGATGAGAAGGCTTATGCTAATGTGGGGTTGAAGTTATCAACTACCGTGGAATTTACACGGGTACTTCTAGTTATTATTATTATTATTATTTAATTTCTCGATATTTGCCGGTTGTAAAAAGTAGGAGACTTAGGGAAAATGTAATTATATGATTTATTCCCAGGAAAATCGTGAAAGTCAGATTGATCCGAACAAATATACATGTCAGATTTTTGAAGTGCTGTGTTCGAAGAATGAAGATGTAGAATCGTCTGTCGTCGCCTGACTTTAAAACTAACACTAAAGGGTAAAAGATTAAAAAAAAAAAAAGACAACCATAAATTGTTAATTCACGACCCGCTTTTTTCCGCAAATTCTCGTCGTACCGAAGGGAAGTGCATCAACTTAGCAAAATAACGTGACGAGAAATGATTTTAAAATTTCTACTTTTCCAGAAGTGTGTTAGCAATGACACATTGAAACAAACATATTGTTTAAAGCAATACCAAGTGTTATTCGTTGTTTGTCCGTATATAGCTAATGGAACAACAGAATAACATAAATTCAACAATAGAATTTCAAGAAACCACGCACACACACACTCACACACACACTTCTCACTATGTTCCAGCCGAAATACTATGTTAACGTCGAGTTCTGGTATAAGAAAAAAATCCTAAAGGCAGTATACAATCTTTTTTGCAACGGTAGGTATCGAAAACAAAATCACCCAAGAGCCCACACAATAAAATATTGGTGTATAAAAAAACAATGGCAGAAAAAAAAAACGAAGAAAAATATTGCGTTTTAGTTTTTAGTCACGTACAGATATTTAATTTATGAATTTACAAAGAAAAAAGAAAAGAAATGAAAACAATCGGATTAAAAAATTGAAAAACTTTTTAAGTATTTAAAAAATAAAACAACCCTTAATAATGATAATGTAGACAAATAAATAAAACAAAGACAAGCAAAAAATTGCTCTAACTCCTGAGGTGAAGCAATAAGCATACATTATCTCAACTTTTGTTCTGATCTTCATTACACAAACATAACCCCGTCGCCAATCATCTCTTTCAAAGGAAACCAATTTTTAGTGCAATAATTTCATGAATCTATTTAACAAAAATCTATTTCATTACAGTAATGGCTGTTTTAAAATAAAACTCGAGTTTACGAATGATATAAAAATAATAATAATTATTATAAAATAATAATAAAAATAATAATAATATTAATAATAATAATGTTTAAATCAAAGTTTAGACTATGTTAAAAGTTATTAAAAGCTATCGATAATTTCAAACTTTACTTTGATGGAGCCTGCAGAAATGATTGGATTCATTAAAAACGAAATTTAAATAGGTCTAGAAATCCCCCATTTTTTCAGAATTAAAAACTAAGTTCTAAAAATACAATATAATGTTATTTTGCTTTATTTGAAATGAAATTGATAATAAAGAGTAAAAAAGTGTGTCTGTTTTAAAAAAAGGATAAAGGTATAGACGTACCTTTATTTTATTCAAAATTAAGTTTTATTAAAAAAGTGAAACATAAATATGTTTTATTTTAGATAGAATAATATTTTTTTTTCTAAATAAATGCGACTTCTTAAAAAAATTAAATAAAAGTTCGATTTTGTTTATTTTAAACTAAATTAGTGCCGTGCTTAGCCACTTAGCGACCCCTTCGCAAATGTGCCTTGCGGCCCCTTTACCCGAAAAAATGTACTGGAGTCTTTGGCTATATATATATACTTATACAAATATATATATATCGAGAGAGACAGGCGGAAAGAGAGATGTATTGATAGATGTATATTTTAAGTTTGATAATGATTTTCTAATTAATACTAACAATGAATTATTTTGGTAATTTTTTTTTTTTGCACTACAATCTGTGAAGCCAAGGAGCCTTGTGGCCCTTAGGGAGCTTGCGGACCCCCGCAATTGCAGGGTCTGTGGGGGACATAAAAATGGTCCAGAACTAATTTATCTTCTTAAAAAGATTATATCATATATAATTTTTAATTACGATAAAAATAAAATCCAAGCTTATATAAAATAGAACCAATACTTACTTTAAAATGATAAAATCTAATAGACGTTTAAATGTTTTTAAAATTAGAATATCTTAGAGATTCGCTTTTGGCGGTCCTTACTTTAAAAAAATAATAGTGAATATGTTGTGTAACAATGGATAGAGAATAAAAGTTTAAATAATCTTAAAAAGCAAGAGTTCAGAGAGCACACAAAATTAGAAACAATAGCAAATGTTCCGCAGAACAGAATTGACGCAAAGGTGAAATAAGAGGAGTGAAAGGTAAGTATAAAAGATTTAAAAAATAAGAATGACACATAGATGATTTTGCTAGAGCTTCTAATAATAAAGTTAAACGTTTATTAATGATATAGATAGACAAATTTAGATAGATAGATAAATAGATAGGTAGATAGATAGTTAGTTATTAGTAAGGTAGGTAGGTAGGTAGATAGGTAAATACAAGGAAATAGAGTGGGGAATTCCTAGCTTGCAGAACTGAAAAGTATTATACTAAAGTTTTGATTTACTTGCTTTTTAGTTGCAATGAAAAATGCGCGAAAGTTAAGGGTTACAAACACTTTTAATCAATGAAGAAAGTGTAATCCGGTCAGTCCAAAGCATTTTCCGAATATGAGTTAGAATTACCTACACACTGACCTCAGCAGATTATTATCTCGCGCCTTTAAAAGTAGGAAATTTGTACAAAAATTTAGAGTTTCGTTATTTTTTTTGCAAAATTAGGAATTTTACTCGTAAAAAGTTTAAGGGAAATTTGGTAGTGAAAAAAAAATTATTATTGTAACTATTTTTGTATTGAGACTTAATTTGTTTTGTAAATGTAAATGTTTGCAAATGCTCAAAGTTCTAATATTATTTTTTATTTTTGATATTTTTTTAGAAATGGAATGAGAGTTTGGAACTTAATTACGATAATAGTAGAATTTTTTAAAAAAACGGGTTAAATATCAAAGGCACCCGGTAGAACTGTTTCACTGTGAAAAAAAGACTTCAACATTTGTACAGGTACGTATGACAATTTTTGTATGAATTGGCTTTGAAAGATGTTAATGAAAAAGTTTTGTGCACATAAGGGACCTAAAAAATGACATGTGTAGGTTTTAACAGTTGGGAAAAAGGAGAAAAAAATACCGGAAAAAGACTACGAAAGGTGGTGCAAGAATTCCTATTTTATTGGCACTAAGTGGTAGATGATAACTAGGGCTGTGAAAATATTTTTTTATTAAAGAATATGCTTGGCATATCTCCAGTTATTAGAGCTGTGATAAGAATATTTTAATAAAAGCATGCTATCACAGCCCTACTAATAATTACAGAGTTAAAAGAAAAGGTAAAATCGCAAAATAATCAAGTGATCAGAATAATCTTTCTTTCTTTCTTTCTTTCTATAAAAGCAAGCAAGGTAATTTGTGTGTTTGTATCCAATTCTTCTCAACCTATATTCTTCCAAGCCAAAATTCTTAATTGTAGTCTCAAATGAAAGACAATATTTTATTCTTCTTCATGGGAGGGGTTATTTTTTTCTCTCTCTCAAAAAAATTCGTCCATAAATACGAAAATTTATCAAAAATTGAAGTTTATCTTTTTACGAAAATAACCGACATGTTTTTTCAATATTCTAAAATTCCTGTTGCTATGAGCGAAGAAACAAGACGGGTTTTATGGTGATAAAAAAAATTAAACTTGAAAATGAAATTTAAAAAAATTTTTTTTTTTTATTTATTTAACGTAAGAGCGGAATTTTTGCATTATTAAATAATTCTAATATTTTTTTAAATTTAATTAAACATTTACTTTTTTGTGAAGTAATGAATAAGGAATTGCTTTATGTTTCAATATTTTATGAAATACATTTACATATAGGGTTAAAATTTTGAATTCTATCACCCGGGCAAAGTCAGACTTATCTACTAGTCTTTAATAAAAACATATTATCATAGCTCTAATGATAACTGAATAGTATAATTAAACAACGATGCTGGCATTCTTCAAAAATTATTAAATGAAACATAACAGTTATAGACGTTTTTCTCACAAAAACACATAAGATTTAAATCAACAAAAGATAGAATGGGATGAAATGTATCTTCAATTTCCAAACCAAAATAGTGGCAATAACTGATTTCAAGTAAAAATTAATTATAGTAAAACTAATGGGAATCAATTTACTATAAGACAATGGTAAGCTAAATGTAAGTAATTATTAGGGGATTTGAACTTAGCCTAACGAAGTCTAACACTAATAGCAAAGAGAGGATTCTAAAAAGTTATTCAATGAAAATATCAGTAAAATTTTTAAATTACTCAACTAAATTGTAAGTAGATTTAAGGAAAGCAAATAGAGATTTAAAAAATCCACATAACAGAAGATAAATATAAAAAGAATTTACTAAAAACCAAAAAAGATATTCATGCCATATCTGCGTTACCTGGAAGTGAAAGTGACGGTGTACCACTGAAAATGAGGGTGGTTGCAGCAGATGTGATGGGGGTGTTTGCAGCGACAGAGGTGGTGGTAGTTGCTGGTGCTGAAGGAGTAGTTGTGGTTGGATGGAAGCACTCTTGCACAATAATCAGAAATATCATATTATAGTGCAAATAGAAAATACTCAATTTTAATGCCTGACTGACATTATTATTTAAGAAGTTAAAAAATAATGTTTTTTTTTAGCTATAATGAAGTATAGTTGTGATTAGTTTATTGTTTTTAATGAAACTATCAACTAAAACTATATTTCTATAATATTTGAAAAGTAATTTTAGGCATAAAAGAAAAAAGAATTAAATATATTGAACTCTATGCAAAGAGAAAACACATTTATAAATGTAAATGGTTGGAGTAGAGAAACGGACAACAAAAATAAAAGAAGGAAATTTGAAAAAAAATGTGATCAAAAAAAAAAAATAGTATTACAAAAGATATTGGTATTCGATGAAGGGTTCCTTATTCATTACACTCATTAAAGAAATACTAGAGAGAAAAAGGAAAATATATGAAGAAAATTAAAAGAATTAAGTATTCATAAGAATAAAAAAAGAAACATATCAAGTATATGTAAAGATAGAGACACATTTATGAAATTTTTTAAAGAGAATTTCGGAAATTAATAGATGTTATAAAAAAAAAAAATCAAGGAAAAGAGTGGTTGAATTTAAATAAATACGCTATTCAGTAAATTTTGATTCTTTATAAATGTCAATTAAAACAACAGCTTCATGTAAAATAAAACGTTATGAATATATATGTGGCAAAAAAGAAATAATCTAAATAATTCGATAATGTCAACAAAAAAAATATTTTTTTAAAAATCTAAATCTCAACAAGTATATAAATGTACAAAAATAAAACAAACAAGTACAATAAAAAAATATCATGCAAAACAAAAAATTAATTCTATGAAAATATGATTTAAAACGACGTTACCTGGAGGGGGAGCAGGCGTTGTAGTAGCAGCAACGGAAGGAGTGGTTGTCTTTGGATGGAAACAGGCTTTCACAACGACTTCAGCTGATGCTGGACGATTTTTCTTTTTCTTAA
>JAUZSX010197726.1:0-16179 GCA_034780655.1 Idiosepius hallami
TCATATTGATGCTTTTTGTTTATACTGAATTCATATTGATGCTTTTTGTTTATACTGAATTCATATTGATGCTTTTTTATACTGAATGCTTTAATTCCAAATATATTTCTAAATTTTAATATATTTTAATGCTTTTTTATAATAAATTCATTTTTATTTTAATGATTTTTTTTTTTTAAAAACTAAATTCATTTTTAAAGCTTTTTTTAGGTAGACTATTATATAGAAAGGCATTTCATTACATATAAAAAATTTAGAGGTCTGAATAATTTTTTTTTCACATAACTGTAGTGGTTTTATTTATATATCTGGTCTAGCATCAAAGTTAGGTACAAGGACAGTTTTAGTGCTCATTACATTCCAGGACTTTGGAATCAGCATCCTCCATTATCTAGATGTGTCGTTAACTCACGGAGATTAACTAATCTATTCCAGTTTTTTTTCATCCTTACACCTAGATGAGTTACTCTCCCGAGTTAACGAGCCTCATCAACTCGAGGCAGCAGAAAGTGAATGAATTGGTTTTGACTGGGGTTTAAACTCTTATAATAATGCTCATCAAAGAGATGCCCAAGAAATTTAACTGATATCATACTTATTAACCTTTTGAACACACTTATTAAAATTACCAAGTAGTCACTCAGTCGTTATATTAGAGGAACATATTACAGCCAATTTATTGGTATATCTTATTTTGCCTTATATTGTCAGGGCCGATATATAAGCCTCTTAGGTTCCAAAGGTTCAACTGGGCTTGTAGCTTTCGTTGTGTGGGAGGCTATATTCGCAACAGACAATAATGAATTAGATCAGTCATCATTAAAATGCAACCAACGCAGATCCATTCAGACAGATCTAAATATGAGGAGCATTACTTTTGGAACAACGCCCGTTTATGAAAATAAGAGTAAAATATAAACAATCTTACATTTTTAACAATTAATTTCTAATTTTATTCATTTGGGAATTGTTTACGATGTCCTTAACTCTTTAAACTGTAATGGCCTGATATATCGGCCATGAAAATATATGGTAAAAAAAGACACACCAATGTTTTTTACTACATGTTTTAATATGATCCTCTAATATAACGGCTCTGAGTGACTACTTGTTAATTTTGATAAGTCTGGGTTCAAAGGTTTAATTTAGATAGTTGTTTTTCCCCTACGTTTCCGCCAACTTATCCTTTGACTTTCTTCAGCTGATTAGCCACGAACTTGGATATAAACTATTGTAACTGTATCCCCAGCAACCACAACATTGCATAAGTGGTATCTCACTGTTTTGACCTAAACCACTGTCCTGCTTGGGTAGGAATTGAAACTGCTATCTTCACACAATGACGTTATAATTGCTGACTTTTATCAAGCCAGAGGTTCATTTGGTCAAACAAGTAGTGCGTCATAAAACAACTATGGAAAGCACAGGTTGCTAAGGATGCTGTTACAAGACTCAGACTTCCTAACCGGGGTTGAGGTCAATAATATGTCTAAGGCAGGGGAATATATTAGCCAAAACGTGGTGAAACAACATTTATGTAAAATGAGGATAAAGGTCTGCAAATATATTAATACATAAATATTTATAAAGTTAATTAACCATTAAATATTAATTTTGATAATTCAAGGTTGATACTCTAGGATATTCTAAAATATTAACTTTGAAAAAGTAAAGTTACTTGATAATTTTTTCCCCGTATCTGTGAGGAAATGCTGCCTAGCTTTTCATTGCTGGGCCTACGAACTTCATCTGTGGTGACCGACCAGGACGGAAGGGTTCTACGATGTGTTCAACGGCCACTATGTTCCCCGTGCCTCCGGGGATGGTTTTTGAACTAGAGGCTAGGGCAATGAGAGTCTCATTTAAACCCTACGATACAAAGACCTTCCTATCACTGCCCCAGCTCGCTAGGTCATAACAGATAAACCACAGGTGTAAAGGTTGGGACCAGTACTGTGCACATTGGACCTTATCATAAAACTCCACTGCACAGACTCGAAGCACAGATCCACGTTCAATTGCTATCTTAAATATCTTTTTTTTTGTTTCACTCAAACCCTTTAAACCCTAAGAGGCCGATATACCAGCCTTGACAGCATAAGCCAACAAAAGACTCACCAACATTTGATCCTCATATGTTCTCCTAATATAACAGCTCTGAGTGACTACTTGGTAATTTTGATAAGTTAGAGTCGAAAGGAAAATGATTGTTTCTCACATAACTTGAATTTACCATGAATTCAATTCTGAATACTCCAAAATGATATTCTATATTTCTTCCTAAAAATAGAATGGACTTAGTGAATTGCATCTAATTGGGCTTTTAGCAAGCTTTTGCGGAGCCTGCGGTCACACACGGCCAACCGTTTAAATTACGCTCGACCGTATACTAGGCCATTATAACTCTAGTACAATAAAACCTTGTAGGTAGGCCTACCTTTTAATTTAGATTTTTCCTACTTCGCCATAATTTTGTGTTAACACTTTGACCTCTAACTTATCAAAATTACTAAGTAGTCACTCAGAGCAATTATAGTAGAATAACATATTAGAGTCAAAATATTGGTGTGTCTTTTTTTACCTTATTTTCTGAAAGCCGATATATTGGCTCTTTAGGATTCAAAGCGTTAACCATAGTCTAGCCATAAAAAGTAGTTCATAGACAATCTTTTACTCTCTAAGACAAACTATAAAAACACTGTAGTTTGGTAAACGGTGGTGTTGCGAGAGGACTGATAGGAAGGGGTGTGTAACAGATAAGTCCCCAGCGTAGGGAACAGGAAGTTGTGTATGTGTCCTTCGTAGAAGTATCAGTCGCTTTGTTGTAAGGGAACTTGATGTTGTAAGTTCTGTTGGGGAGAGACTACTAGCCTTGTTGGTGTCTAGACTATTGGCTGAGCGTTTTACGAGGTTTAAATATCGCGCCAAGCGTGGGTGTCGTAAATCGACTGCTGCTTCCTGTAGTAAGGGACATGTCGTAAACGGTCTGCTACAAGGGTATTTGTGCATGTTCGGTGCTTAATCAAATATTTTTAACATTATTTTTCTATATACACAAGGAAGAAATTGATGAAATAACACATAAAGTGAATCCTGAATTATATTTGTCACGGTAAATTTGAACTTTCATTAAAAGTAGTTTTTCGTTCATCGTCTAATATTCTACCTTACCTGTCCAAAGTTTGACGGCATACAAGTTTATGTATGCATTTCGTTTTTAAGGAAGTTTCTTATTCATGGCTGCTTGCTTCATATTAACGATAAATTGTGACGAAAATCGACCGAGTTTTATTTTTATCTGAGATCCCTGGGCGACACTTTTGCATGACATCAACAGTTAAAAAAACATCATTACCGCCCCCAATGTACGCATCAATATTTACTCCACTTTTTACATTTGTGGTTTAATTTCAATGAAATTTTTCATGTCATGTTGTTCTTTATTGATCAGCGAACCTTTTAGGATTATCACTTAAGTATCAATTAGGCAACTGCACATTAAATCAGGGTATTTGACCTGAGGCACATTAAATTTTAATTGTCCCACAATGAATTGGCGCTTTTGTAGAACAAGCAAATGGAGAAATTGGCTGGAATATTTTTTTTTTTGTCGGGGACAAGTTATAAGACAGCACCGGTTGTAAGACAGCAATTTGATTGGCTAGGGTTAAGGTTTAGAAGTTAACATTTCATGAGTCAATCAAATTGCTGTCTTATAACCGGTCCCGAAAAAAGAAATATTCCGGCCAATTTCTCCATTTGCTTGTTCTGCAAAAGCGCCTTAAATATTCTCGCTATACTCAATTGCTACACTTATCCTTCTAAGAAAAAAAAAACTATCAACCAACCTGCATCGGGTCATAGAATGACAAAACCTTGTTTTTTTTGGGGGGGAGTGGATTTTAGCTTTTATTTATATATTTTTTTATTTATTCTTAGTTATACGTTCTACGCACGAATTTATTCCCTGTCACGAAAAATCTTTTTTAAGATCCCAGTTTTTTTTTCTGTACTTCTATTTTTTTTCCTTTTACTATCTTGGCAATATTTCAGACTGTAACGTACTGTATAATTCTAATGTCAATTTTAATATAGTTATTTGGAAAAAGTCAATTTTGTCCAATTTAAGAACGATAAGAACTAAATTTGATATAAAAAAAATTGCTCCTCGGACACCATAAAAAATCAACACCGTCTCTAAAGAATCAAGTGGCTATATCTCGTGCTTCACTCTATTTGAGTATGTCTAAGCTGTGCGCAAGATCCCAAAGACCCTTAGCTCATCTGCAAATATTTTTTTCAAAAATTTTTTTTAATGAGGTATCATGCAGTGATTGTTTTTTATTTAAACTGGACAACTATACAGGATTATTTTTTTTAATCAACTTCTCCTGAAGTTTTCTTCAAAAGCCTTACAATTGAAAAAAACTTCTCTTTATAAATAACACAGAAAGTATACGTGTATTTTAAAAATAAAATTTGGACCCTATACAAAAATGAAACACCACGATCAAAGGAACCAAAGAAGAATTATGTACGAACTTGCAAGAAAGGGATTTAAATGTAAGTAAGATTTACACACAATTTTATTATGCCATACCTAATTTAAAAAAAACTTATACAAAACTCTTATTTTAAATAATAATCTAATATATTCAAACAGAAATCACTAGACAATAGAAGCGTTTTTCTTTCAAAACATTCTGTTTTTTATTTTTTATTCTAATTTCAAAATATTTTTGAAAACAAAAGACATAACTATAATATTTGAACTGCTTCATATAAAGACCTCAAAAGAGCACAGGACATTTATTCGTTTAGATTAAGATTCTTCTTTATTTGAAAGTTTTTTTAATAAATTTTCAGAAGTTGAAATAATAAGTAAAAAAAAAAATAACGATAATACTTTCCAAAAAGAATACTTAAAAAATAATTCATATTTTACATATCTACATAAATAACAGAAAGTATATGTGGATTTTAAACATAAAATTTAGACCATATGAATATGTATATTTTCACGGTTTTATTTTTCTGTACATACTTTATTCATTATGTAAATTTGATATTAATTTTTTTAAATTTTTTGTGGGAATGGTTTATCAGAGATTTGTATTTGTATAATTCATTTCTATTTTTATTTGTTTAATTCATATTGTAAAATACTCAAATATCGACAAGGATGATGTTTAATAAAAGCATATCATCACACACCTACTAATTAGTAAAGAATGGAAAAATCACAAAAATAATCAACTAACAACAAGAATATTCTTTAAACCTTTAGACCTTAACTTGTCAAAGTTTCCAAATAGTCACTCAGAGCCGGTATATTAGACAATCATGCTTTGCCTCGGGCAGATGGGGCTCGTTAACTAGGAGAGCAGCTTATCTAGGTGAAGGGTAACACTGAATGTAAAAAGCCCAGGTAAAAGCACGTAAATCTGTCCTTGTGCCAAACTTGGGTTGGTGCTCACCAAGTAAATTAATATTAGACAAACATGTTAGGATCAAAATGTTGGCGCGTTTTCTTTTGCCTTATGTCTTAAGTGCCGATATAACGGTCTACTAGGGACTAAAGGCTAAATAAAAGCATATTATCACAGCTCTACTAATAATTGGAGAATTAAAAGAAATGGTAAAATTCCAAAAATAGTCAAGTAACAACAAGAATATTCTTTAATAAAAGCCTATTGTCACTGCCCTATTAATGTTTCTCGTTTATTCATCAAACGATAAGTAGTTTACCTTTGTGTACTCGAATTGAGATTTCCCCAATCACTTATATTCACATTTATGTGTAGTGAGTGCGCTTGATATATTGGAGAGCAAATCCTAAATTTTCCGTTTATTTGACATAATTTATTCAACCCATTTGTCACTCCTTGATTTTTTTTTCTTTTCCTAATTTTTTTCTCGATTCAATTTGTAGATAACCATTTTAAAGTTTTACTATTTTATTTGTGTCTGCCATTGCGATCTAAAAACGGAAGTGAAAATCGATGTGCAATTACTCTATTGCTTCTTGGCGAGGGTGCCGGTGACGGTCAAGGTGTTATTGACACAAAGGAACTGATTGGATTTCATCGATTCTCTGCGTGCAAAAATCTTGAAGTGTCATGATTGGTTGAATTTTATAGAATAAAAAATTACAAAATTCAAAATAAACTAAAATATATATAAACATTATTTTATATGATTTTTTAAAAAATGTATTAAAAATCTACAAATGAATGTTATTGTTGGTTAAGTGAACATTTGAATGAATATTGAAATATAGGGAAAAGAAATAATTGCTAAAATGTACTTTGCCAAAGATAAAAAAAATGAACAAATGTCATTTGTTTTTAGGTTATGTTTTTGATATTTTTTACCTTTAGTTTCAACTAGAAGAGTTCCCCGCCACCAGAGACGGAGTCTTAATATATTATTTACGAAAGTGATTAATGCTTTTTTATACTAAAATCATTTCCATTGAATTTCTCTAAATCCATTTCTTATGCTTTCTTTTACTAAATTCATTTAAAAACACCTTTTCATTTTACTAGAATTGCTTAAGCTAGTTAAAGTAGTTTTGATATAGAAAGATGGTACAGAATATATGGACATTTCTGTGGTCTGAATCATTATATTGAAATAACTATTATATTTTCTTTTTCTGCATTTAAACTGTTTCTTTTAAACTATTGAGGTTTTATTTTCTTAAGAGAAAAGGGATTGAGGGTCTCATACAAATACAAGAATCTGATTTTCATAATTTAGATTTATGTTCTGTTCTCTCGTTTCTTTCTACTTTTCTCTACTTCATTTTCTTTTCCGTTTCTCTTCCTTCTTTTTTCATACTTTTTTTACGAATCTCTTCTCTTTACTCCTGCCTTTCTTTGTTTCATTTTTTTTTTACTTAATAGGCAATGAGGTTTGATTAGTGGCAAAAACTTTTACTCTTGAATCGTGTTACTATAGTTCAAATCCTAGTCATAACCATTACATTTACTTACAGCTATCTCTATCAAATGAACCTCCTTCATAAACTAGAGTAAACTTATCTAGATGTAATGATAAACGGGATTCCAAAAAACCAAGTTGGATGAGACCCATCAATGCGAGTAACTCATCTAGGTGAAGGGTAAAACTGATAAAATGAATTAAACCTGATTCAACAAAATTATCAATTTGCCGATCAAAATCGTTATATACTACGGACTGATGAAATATTGGCTGTATCGTTGTTTACCCTAGGTTTCTAAAAAGGATATATAGACATGTCAAGGTCCAATCAGGGCCGTGCTTTAGGCCCCCGCAGACACCACAACTGCAGGGAGGCGCAAGTTCCCTAGGGACTGCAAGGCTCTTTGGCTTCACATTAACTATGATTAACTAAAAAATCATTATCACACTTTTAGGTTGAAATCTGCCTGTATCTCTCCCCCACTCTTTATATTTGTACGTGTATGTATATACAGATTTTTATCGAAGTCTGTAGTATATTGTGGGGGTGAAATTTGCCTTTTATGGGTAAAGGAGACGCAAGGCATATTCAGTGACGGGACCGCTACGTGGCTAAGCACGGCGGTGAGTCCAACGAAAGAAAGAAGTGTATGGTGTGTACTTGGTCAAACACCAAACCGAGTTAGAAACACAACGAGTTTAATGTGCTTAAGTGGCAGATTGCCGTACACACCATAGACTTGAAAAATTGCCAGTGTCCCACCTCCTTAGTACTCTGCAATGCCCCACGGGTAGTGAACAACAAACCCAACCCACTCCCTTTAAATTGCCGAGATAGGGCCAAAGGGGTCGCCTTCTGAAAGAGAAAAAAACGGGTCTGCTACATTTAAAACCTGTCTAGCACCTCAGAGTGTCAGGTAAGGTTTGGAGGAACAGTTTACTCAATTGGAAATTACAGAAAAATAATCTATGATCTCATAATAAATTGCCATAGGTTTAACCATTTCGACCCTAACTTATCAAAATTAACAAGTAGTCACTCAGAGCTGTTATATCAATGGAACGCCTAACGGTTAAATGTATTGGTATGTCATTTTTTACCTTATGTCTTTCAGGTCGATATATCGGCCTGTATGGTCTAAAGGTTTAAAGAGGCAATCTTGGAAGAATTTGTTATTTTGCAGTTGGAATATTCCAAGAATATTTTCATTATAAGGGTTTTATGATTTAGACGACTAAAAAGAAATATTGCAAACAAAACTAGCTTTCGTTACAAAAGAATCGGCAATATTTAACCCTTTCAACCCCCAGTGGGCCGATATATCGGCCCCTTGTGACCAAAGGCAAAAAGACACTCGGATATTTCCTCCTTGTTATTGTTGTCTAATAGAATGCATCGCTTGACTAGTTGGACATTTAAGTCAGCTAAGCCAGGATTCTAAGGTATAACAAGAACAGTCAATATTCTTTAACCGTTTAGAGCCTGACCTTCAATGCGGTAAGAGATAAACAATTAGAAAAATTACTAATTAGCCAATCAAAGCCGTTTTATTAGAGAATCATAGAGGGCCGATGTATCGATAGTCTCGACCTTTTCGCTAAGTCACCATGGCCGATACATCAGCCTTTTAGGATTCATTAAATTTTGATGGATTCTATTAAATGTACATTCCCTTGCCTTACGCAAGTACAGTAAAACCACGTACGTTGACAAACTTGGGACTAAGGAAGTACGTCAGACGAGGTGCGAGAGAGAAATAAAGAACTTTCAATGAAGGTTCAAGGGTTACTGTGATAAATATTATTCAATGTTCACTTTATGTATTATTTCATCGAGTTATTTTTGTGAACATTGAAAATAATGTTAAAAATATGTGATAGAGCGCTGAACATAACTACATGCTCTTATTTACCAAACTGTAGTGTGTTGATGGTATTGTCTTAAAAACTGGGGCAAAAGTTGCCAATTAGCTTCTTTTTATTGCTGCACAATAGTTAAAAAATTTTTCCAAAGTTGTTTTGTAAAGTAATTATATTAGTCCAGTTGTTTATTTTAAAGAAATCTTTAAGTATCTAAAATATTTGTGGCAGTAGTAAAGTATAAAAAAAATTGGAGGTATAATAAGATTGCAAGTTAAAATTTGGCGATTTGCAAGTATTTACCGTATCTCGATACTATGCTGTAAATAGAAGACTTTTTACTTAGATGTCAAGATATTATATAAAATATTAACATAAGCAACTGTCGTCCATAGCTCTTCAACTTGTTGGTTGTCCCAATTCCAAATGGCGAACAGTTCTAAATATATAAGATATTCCTAATGATGTAGGATCAACAGTATTTATTGAGTTACGCAGCCTGACAGTTATACGATAGTCAGTTTGTGCACTTAATAAAAGCAATCCTATTTACATCTAACAATTTGAATATACGACGACATATAAGTCAAGATAGTAGTTTCGGATATTTCCTGCTGTCTTAATTACGCTACGGTGACCAAATTTCCAAATATGGAAAGAAACATATTTGCGTTTAAACGGATAAAGATGTACCCAAACCAAAGTCAGACACAAGGTTCGTTAAACCTCCTGGGATTTTTGTAATTTGTGTTGCCCTTTTTCTTGATAAGTTACTTTCATTTAGTTGACAAGTCTCAACCCCACTGAGTTTTTTTTTAATCATTGTTATCTTACACCTAGATGAAATAATCTCTCTAGTTAGTGAGTCTCATCTGACCGAGGTGGCTGGAAGTAAATGTAATGGTTTTCACAGGGATTAGAACCCTGTTAATAAAATTCCATAGTCCAAGCTTTTACCACTGCTGAGCCCTCGCTATTAAGGATATGGAACCAGGGAAAAAATAATTATTCTGTTTACTGTATTTGTATCGATATAGCTTGGGTAGGTGACAGGACAGTAATTTTGAAAGTGTTTTAAATACATTATAAGATATTGACTAGGTCAATTAGAAAACTAAAACCCGTTGAAAAAAAATCTTTTAACCTAATAAAATTTAGTTGTTGTGATAAGCAGGAAGACCTTGAGTTTGTATTAGTCTTCCCTTTGTTATAGAGTTTTTGAAATCTCAATTTGAACTGAAACTCCCAGTCCGCACTCAAGGGGGTAGAAGACGTTTCTTGAGCATGGTTTGTCTGTGAGAGAGAGGGTGTTGGGGAAGGGGGAGTCATTTAAGTTCGAATGCTTAATGCGTTTGACTGATCATACCACAAACTGCCAACTAGCCTGGTACAGTACCTGATATTCCTAAAAGGTTACCCATCTTGGTACTCAACATGTTCTATGTTGCTTAGCTTCGATTATCTTGATTTCTAATACCATTATTATACAGTGAAATTTTTGATTTGTCACTACTTAGAGAATCCCAGACTGTCTCAAATACACATAGTGTTGGTGATAGGGTCATCAAATATTCGTATAGTTAACAATTTTGCTAAATCTGTTGACCTATAGTACAGCATATAAACACGATTATCGCTGTTTTTGTGCTAAAAGCATGACATTTTCTAGACACAAAACCAAAGGTATTCCAAAAAGATTTTGGTATGGAGGCATCGTGTATTTTTAACTTGACGCCATGACATCCCTTTTTCAAAATGGTCACCTGCAATGGCCATTCTTTTATGATTGCCTCATAATATATTTAAAACCTTGCTGATCTTGAATAAATTGTCCTTGGAGCATCTGTTTGTCTTCGGTTTTCAACCCTGTTATAGGTTTTAAATCTCAATGTGAACGAAGCAATTGTAGTAAAATGAATATTCAGGCTTTAAGAAATTGCTCTGTAAATTTTAAGATCTTTCCAAAATGAGATGAATCATTTTTGTGGCATAGATTTTTTGAATTATCGAAACCATTTTGTGAATCACTTTATTGGAGATTGTTCTGACAATGAATTTTAGAGTTACCTGTATTTGCTGATAACATTACTGGAAAATTTAAGAATAAAACAAGTGTATATATTTAGACAATACACATTGTTTCCCGTTAGAATTGTATTGCAAGAATGATTTTTTCCACCAGGTAAAAATAATTAAATGTATTTATGTTAGAAAAATAACTAGTTATATCTATTATTGGTTTTATATGTTTCTTTACAAATGAAATATTTCTCAATTTGTCTTAAATTAATTCTATACAAACGTAAAAATACAACATTTTATGCGAACGAATATTTGTTTCCATCAAGTTTATATACATTTATTTTTTTAGATTTAATGTATGTGAGAAAAATTAATTGACCTTGATTAATTTGATAACAACTAAACAACCGTACACAGTTACCTTGGTTTGTTTGATATCAATTTGATTTAATACTGCTATATCTTTATTATTATTATAGATATAACTTTTTTTGTTTTATGCAAATAAGTTATTGGATGGAGATTGAAATAACCATTAATAAATGGATATTTGATAGTAACGAGTTGTATGTAGATTTGAAAATATCAATAAAATCATGCAAGTTCAAATATATTTATAAGAACATAATCCTTTTGGAGATAGTATTTCCTTTTCCAGTGATTTTTCATTCCGGTCAGAGTCTTGATGATATTAATTTGTTGTAGTCAAGGTGATATCCTTTACATTAGTTTTAAGTTTTCTTAATCTAACAAGTCCTCAATTCGTGGGACATTTGGTCAGTAATAATAGATGGATATTTACACAATTTTTCTCGCGAATTTTTATTAAAAGATTACCACGGTTACCTTAAATAGGCAGTATGAAGTGTTCGGTTTAAATCTGGTGATTAAGTGCTTTATGTTCCTATAATATAGGTAAGGTTGTCAAACTTACATTATAACTTACATTCTCATCAATATATAATCTGGTTAAAAATTACATAGTTAAACAATAACACAGAAAATACATCTTTCTTAAAAACTACAAACATTTAATGAAACGACAGGATACAGACATAAGTACTATTTATTGTATTTGATTGAGTGGCATATATATATATATATATATATATATATATATATATCGTATGTGTGCATGATTGAGAGTGTTGAATGCAATGATTGACTATTTTTGTTTTCTATTTTGATGTAATAATGTTGTTCTACAGTAAAGTAAATGTTATCTGAGTTAATGAACCCCATCTGCCCGAGGCAGTTAAAATGAATGTAATAGTTTAAACTGGGATTTGAACTCTCGTAATACGATTTCAGAGCCCGAGCCAATGCTCCACCGTCACTACCCAGATTTATATATATATATGTGTGTGTGTGTGTATGTAGAAATTAGGCCCAAATCGAATGAAAAAAAGTTTTATCACTATCAAAATAACAAAATGACTTCCTTAGAAAAGCTATCAGTTCGGTTTCTAAAAGATTGATATATGGGGCTTAAAGCCGTCCATCTTTCAAGCAATTTACATTAACAATCACAAGAGGCTTCATTTCTCCTGCTTCCCCGAGTAGATGCAAATACAAACAAAACCAAAAATAAAAGGAGAGAGAGAGAGAATATCCTATTGATTACACACATTAAACTATCAAATTTCCGAATCGATCACGTTAGCAATATTTATCTCGGGTCATATTCTTTAAAATTCACTTATCTTCTAAAACCTTTTAGAGATAAGATCACTACTCTCATTCCTTATACGTTCATCTTAGGGTATGTTCCCAATCAGCAGATTTCACAAAGAATGGTGTGTGTTGTGTTGTGAGAGGAAGAAACATATCATTTGATTTATCTATTTGTATGTGCGTGTAAATGTATGACAGGCTATATATGATTTATATAATATATTTTAATCTGTAGCATAAGATTGCTTATATTTATAGTTATAGTGCTCAATATCAGTGATAGAGCATGTATATTTGTTAAACGTAGACACGGAGTCAACGGCCTTAGGTGACTCTCGGTTTTCTCGCCTGCGCGGTAAACAGACCGGATGGGTGGGATAAGTGAACTCCATGCGAGTAACTTAGCTAGGCGAAGAGCAACACTGATTATAAAAATGCAGGTATGTCACGATCACTCAAAATTGGTCTTGTGCCTTGCTTGGGTTTGCGCTTGAATAAGTGAATATACACTCAAACAATTTTTAGGGCAACGACGGTGGAGCATTGGGAGAAGCTCGGGCTCTGAGATCGTTTTATGCAAATTCAAATCCCAGTCAAAACCATTACATTCACCTTTACCTGCCTCGGGCAGATGGGGCTCATTAAATCTGGAGAGCAGCTCATCTAGGTTAAGGGTAACACTGAATGTAAAAATCCCGGGTAAGAGCACGTAAAAATGACCTTGTGCCAAACTTGGGTTGGTGCTCATCAAGTAAATATAATACACTCAAACAATTTTAATGTAAATACACTTGTTTCATCAAAATATAAATAAAGAGATAAAAAAGTTAAACAACCTTTACATTAAAAGATTAATGTCTTCCAATCTTCAAATATTATAATTTCAATCTTTTTTGTTTTTTTTTTGTTTTGTCTTTCTTTCTTTTTTTGGTGTCGTTTTTTAGTTTAGGTTAAAAAACCTTTATTCTATATTTTCTTCTGACACATAATAAACTAAATAAATAGGAGTGTCTTTAAATATTATGTATATTCAAAAAGACTTTTCTATTTTTTTTTTTTGCTTATTTATTCATTCATTTTTTTCATACGGAATTTCCCGCTGTTTCCTTTTATACACGAATGCATATCTGCAAATGGAACCGAAATTTAGCAAACAAACAAACAACAAAATAGCATGCCCGGGATGTTTTTGACGTTTTATTCTATTTGCATAGAATTCAAACCTCGTAGCGAGAATTATATTTTAGAAACATTAAATTTGAATCAATTTTAGTTTGAGACACAACTAGGTTTTTTGCAACTATTTTATCAATGTTTATTTCTTTGTTTTTGTTTTACGCCATATCAACCTATTTAGGTTATTTAATGCCCTGTGCAATCATTTATTTAAAAAGAAAAACACCCTTTGTGTTTTTTCTTGTCAAATCGACTTTAAAATAACACAATAAGCACTATTTAATCCATAGCCGGGAGAACTCATACTTTTGTAAGGGCATTAGCCAAAACATGAACACAGACAGAACGATGGGGATTCAAACTCGTGTACTTAGATTCCAAAATTCGACCACTAATCCATTGCCCTAAGTTGAACTCCCCTATTTAAGTAGAAAAACATTGCCATTTTGCAGTCGAAACATGAGTTCAAATTTGACTTGAACCGTTACTATCTAATTCTAATACTGCTGTAAAAAGTATGAATCCATTTTATGAGTAAAATTGGAATAGGCAATATATCAAATTGGACCTTTTTGCAAATGGGCGTTTTTACTTACCACCGTTTAGATTGACTAAAAGTAGAGATTAGAAAATGAACTTAAATGATAGTTAATATAATTTCCCTTTGTGGGTTAAAGTAATTGGTAAGATAGTATAATTGTTTATAAAAAATGATCTGCCCTTAAACTACAAAATGTACTTTTTATTCACCGACAAAACCCAACCCTGTTTTACTCTAAGGTGTCATCCGGAAAAAAGTACATATCTTTTCTGTTCTTCGCATATTTCTTGTGGATAATTTTGTTGCCCGTGCGTAACCAATTGATGCAGTCTACAATATCTCCACCGAAACCCTAAAAAAATTTGAACTCTAAAATAAGTTGATAAAGTTCAAGCGAAAAAAATTCTTTTTTTTAGACATTTCAAAAATTTAAATAAATACCTTTTAACCTTCTTTACCCTAAGAGGCTAATATATCAGCGCTAACAAAATAAGGCAAAAGAAGACACACCAACATTTTTGCGTTAATATGTTTCTCCAATATACCAATTCTTAGTGACTACTTGGTAATTTTGATAAGACTGGTTTAAAAGGATTGAATTACTCTATGTAATTTAGAATATATACCTGAAAGTAAATTTTAATTTTTTTTTTTTTGGGGGGGGCGATGTTTAACACTTTGGATCCTAAAGGGCTGATATATCGGCTTAGGCAACCAGTTTTAAATATACTTCCACTGAGAAGTTAATTTTCCTGGGCGATTTCTCCTGTCCTGAATTTTAAAAATCATATTCAACAATCGGCCACATATTTAAAAGGTATTAGTTAACTTTTGTTTTTTACATTTTTTCCAGTATATTCACGTTTTCTAAATAAATAAATAAATAAATATCATGTCTTTTAAATTTGAAAAGTTCGCTCTCATTTTTCATTAAGAGAAATTATGTTTGGAATGAAAATTCGTCAGTTTATAAAAGACAGGTTACACAATTAAAGCTGAGATCTGAAGTGCAACCCTAATTTGATGTCGTAAACAATTACTTTAAATTTATCAATTAATAGCAAAGAAAATATTGAAAACAAAAACTGTATAATGAAAGCTTTATTTAAAATCCAGATGAAAAGAATTAGTTTTCGTTAATGTCAAATTAACTACTTTCATAATTCGCAGAGACATTTCTAGAATTCTAGAGGAAATCCATTTGGTCCAGTGAGTAAACAGGTTGACTTCGATACCGTCGTACGCGGGTGCAAACCCCAGTCGTTCCATTTGTGTCAATAATTAAATAATACACTTGGGAAAGGTATGAACCCCCAGCTACTGGTTAAATAGCGAATATTGTTCGAGTGTATGCATAAAATGATTATTATATATCGGCCCTGACGACATAACGCAAGAAAAAAGATATGGCTATATTTTTTATCTAGTATGGTCCTTTTAAAGAACGGCTCTGAGTGACTAGTTAGTAATTTTTCAAAGATAGGGTCGAAAGGTTTAAGTCTTTGAACTCCAACTTATCAAAATTGCCAAGTAGACACTCAGAGCTGTTATATTAGAGGAGCATATCAAAGCCAAAATATTGACATATCTTCTTTTACCTTATGCTGCCAGGGACGATATATCCGTCTATTAGGGTTAAAAGGGTTAATATATATACATCAGTAGATCCAGTGGTGTAGTGAGGGAGGGGTGGAGGAGATGGTTGAACCCGGCTGACACATGCCATTTTGAGAGATTTAAAATGCAAAAAAAAAAAATATATAATTTTTTTGCCGAGCAAGATTTTCAGTAAAATATATTTATGATAATTAGGGCTGCGACAAGAATATTCTTTTTATGTAAGCATATTCTTTGCATAGAGAATATTCTTTTAACAAAAAGCATATTTACTTAACAAAAAGCATATTTTTTGAAAAAAAAAGAAAATTTTTTTTACAAGCATATTCTGAAAAAAGAAC